>JAKSZP010009453.1:0-124174 GCA_022478985.1 Massospora cicadina | reverse complement strand
AGGTTGAATGATTTGGCCAAGAAGTTGATGTTTTAGTGAAAGAAGCACTACCCGAAGTGTTAGTATACAATTTAGGTATTTGTTCTTTTTTATTACTAAAGGACCAACCCAAGGAGGAGGACATCACACAGACTTTTTTGCAGGTGATAAATTATTACTAAGATAGAAACGTTAAATGGTCCCTTTGTGTTTGGCCTAATCGTCTGTTTTAGAAAGGGGGAGGGGTCAGGGTGATTTTCAGATGGGTCCAGATTCTTCAGTGGCGGTCAAAGGTGGAAAAAAGGGGGAAAGAGTCACCAGTATAGCTTTAAGGAGAAAGAGGTGAGTTTTGTCCTTGTTGATAAGACCTATGGTGTGTGTCAGGATTATGGCTCCTGACAAGGAGTCAAGTTCATCTGATGTCATGATTTGAGCCTGATCTCAGGATTCAGCATGAACTCCTATTGAGGCACCTCTCAATTCAGGGTCATTTTGATCTATGATGCTCATTATTGTGAAATTGACCTTTGTACATAGAAATGGCCATATCCCTTAAGAACCAGATGAAGTAGATCTTGGCAATAAGAGGCTTGGAAAATTTTCCTGGGATGCATTTCATTTAATTTATAATTTGCAGCAAGTTGACATTAAAAATACTTTCTTTTCCATTTACTAAGTATGGTAGCCACTAATCCCTTAATGAAGCTAACATCATCGCTGATTGAGGAGTGATTTCCCCTTGGTATAGCTTTTATTTTTTTATCCTAAAATACTCTTGCACCTGGGGCTTTTGATCCCCTGAGCTCTGCTGAGGAAGCTGGAATATATCCCCCTCATCATGACAAATTTCTGGTTCACCCTACCAGGTAATCCTGAGTTTCAAGAACAAAATAAAATGAGCAATCAGGAATCACAGCTGATTAATATTCAGATTGCAATGCTGCCCGCATTATGGAATGGGCGGTTAATATGCATATAGGCGAACTGTTGTATCTTGTGACCTCATGCTGCCTACATTAATGGAAGTGGACCTTTCTACCCCTGCCGTGGGTCAGTAACATGTTACGCATTCAAAATTTTACTGAAGCTCTACATCTCCTCCTTATGGGAGCCTTTGTCCCTGAGGATAAGTCAGTAGAAGCCAAGCCCTTGCGGTATCCCCACTTATGATGAGTATAACTGATATTTCCTCCCTTACAGAGCTCAGGTTGGTATAGGCCAAACAGAGAATTACCTGAACCAACTTGTGCATCCTATCCTGTAACATTTAATCCTAGTTGCCGGGTTCCATCATCAGGAACTCCACCAGATTTGTAATTATTGGATACTCTGCACTTGCAGCTTCTCCACTAATACCAATCCGCCTCTATCTTCAGCGGTGAGAACCCTGCGCTATATTAGAAAATTGGCAGCTTATTAATGAAATTTAAACTGTGGTAACCCGCATCTATAGAGGCGCATTGAGATTTGTTCATCAAGGGCTCCTAATCATTTTATTCAGTTGGAAGTAGCTGCCCACAATAAACTTGTAGATTATACTGTTGGGGTAGAATCCCAGATCAACGACTTGAGAGTTGCTGTAGATGAACGGCTCCACTACCTTGAGGATCTAATTAACAATGCTCGGGATACCTTAGATAATGCTCATATCTCAGCACTCCCTGGACGGCAAGGCGATGTGAGTCCCCCTTAGATGCTTGAGGCCTGGGTACTCCTAGTCATGATGGCATTCCTTGCCAACAGGCGCCCCTATGACTTCCAGGTCCTCCTAAGTCTAATGCTGAGGTTGTTCTTCCTGAGGATCAGCTCAACTTGTTAGTTCAACAAGTTCAAAAGCTAGATGCTAAATTTTTGGGCGTGTAGCCTAAGGCGCCAAACTCACCTGGAATTCAATGCCTCTTCAGGCTGACGCCTCTCTGGGGGCCCATCATGAGAGATTAAAATTATTTGCAGCTCTACCTTTTGCAGCGCGGGGCTTGAAGAAGGTATGCTCACAATTGAGCAACATCAAATAAAGCTTCAAGCTACTACTATTAGTTAAAAAATGTGATGAAGCAGTAGGTTGAACTTCTCACCCCCAAAACATCACTCCATGCTACTCATGAGCGCTTGATCTAATTATTAAAAGATATAAATGACTTATAGAGCCAGGTGGATGCTCTCCGCACTCGTGACTACACCCAGGATACTGTATCTTCCTTGAGTGAAAGTGCTTTACCAGTGGCGGTACAAATGGTATGTCCCTCAACTCTCCCCCAACAGCACCTTCAAACCCTCCTTTAAGGACAATTATGTCACGAGTGAGGGGAGAATTTTCTAATCTCTGTACTGTTATGAAAGCGCCATGGAAGAAGTGACCAATCATCAGCACCTTATGCACTACAAAATTTGCCTCAGTCAGTTAGCCCAGGACGTAAAGGTCCCTCACTTGAGGATCTGCCATACCTGGGCTGAAGGCAAAGCTGTGCTGCTCTGAGAATTTGGGAGTTATCTAACCCTAAATAACTAGAAGCAGACCTTTATGGAGATAAGCCTCCGCCATAAAGGGTCTAATAATAAATTTTCCCAGTAGTTTTACTTGAGGTTCAGATGTTGGTTGCTGGAAATCTTCTCACCATGGAGAATGCTGTACTGCCTCCCTCTTAGCCTTTAAAAATATGCCTAGAATTCAGCTGTTGAGAAACTGTATGTTTGAACAATAAGCCATATGTTTTAGCGGATTATAATTCAATTCTTGGAACGAGCTTAAAGATTTGGGTAGGAAATTACTTTAGATAGAAGCGAGTTGATAGAGACAATAATAGTTTGGCAAATAGAGTGAATTCCGCCGGAGCCTCAACAAGGGGATGATACTCTAAAACGTAGCAATTAGAGAGTTACTAAGCGGAAGGGTTGAAACGGACCAAGAATACTGAGGATTAAGAGTTGAGCGTGATAATGGGAGGAAGAGGTCTTTTGGAAAGAAGAGAGAGTAGGAAAGGATTAGCGGAAGTATCCATTAGTTTATATATTAAATAAATTGGTATTGTTGGGGTGAAAGCTCCTTATTTAGTACTTTATTATTATTTATCAGGGATTGGCGATCTTCATATCATCCGTCCATCGCTCAATGGAACTGAACCTGTGCAACCAGCTAATAGATTTTACCCACTACCACCAAATGTTAACATCAGCTTAATCTTAAGGCTTTAAAATCTAACTTTACATTCCTTTTTCATATTAAATAAGCTATCATACAGATTCCCCCTTATCTGCTCAAGCCTACCGGGGCTCCCATCTTCCCAACAGGCCACAGCTACAAGTCTTCATGGTAACGCTTCTGACCCTCCCACGCCTGAATTATTTTGCAATTATTGCAAGCGCAGAAACCACACCATAGGTCAATGTCACCAACTTAACCAGAAGAAGGAGATTGAAAAAAACCCTGCTAGCATAAGGCATGAGGCTCTCTCTGCTGATGACCTCAAGTGCCTCCCCCCTCCAGTTCAGAGCCTAGCACCTCTAATTTAGCCCCAGCTACTACAATTCAGTGTCCAGCACCTCCAGGTTTTTTATGGTAGCTTCTCCTGCTGAAGTTAACGTCCCCAGTTCCCTCAAAGGGAACAAAAACCTTTTACATCCTTATTTTTATTTTGCAGTTGCCAAGTCAAATTCCCTGGGCCAGCTCTCCAAGTGAGAGTTAGGCATTATCCAATTGAACCTTTAACAAAATTGATAATTTCCAATTCTGGCCGCAGCAAAGTCCACCGTTAGCCTAGCTAAAACCGCCTAATAATTGCCTTTTAAAGTTAACTCCAAATTTGGGTCCTCTGTGATGCGAGTAGAGGTATTCATACATAAAGTTAAAGTCTTGACCTTAATTGATACTAGATATCCAATTAAAGTTATATCCTCTTGACTTGTACATAAAATTAAAAATGGCCCCTGACCTCATCCACAAAGCTGAATATGAGACAGCAGGATCTCAGTCCAACAAGGCAATTGAAGCCTTTTCTGTTTTACCACTTCATCTTGCAAGCTTTTAATTATTGTCCCGTGATCGCCTTGTAAAATGATAATTATGAACTTCTTTTTGGGGTCCAGTTGATGCGTGTGTCTAACTGCATAATTAACCATAGAAGAAAATACTTTTTTTGGGATACTGATTCCTTTAATATTTGTTCTTCCATTAAAGCTACAGAGGCTCCAAAGAAGCTTACCTGCCTTTTCAAACAACCCAACTCTATTTATAAAGTAGAGTAAAGGAATCTATGGTGCAATACTAAGTTACCCCTTGAAGCTGTGGATGTGAGAATGGACTTCCTCTATATGCCCCCATTCCTTTATCATTCCCCCTGGTTTTCAGGTTATTGTGGACTCTGGAATAAAAAGTCATAATCCCACAAACCAAATTTTGGAGTTGAGTGGCCATCCAAATACTTCCATTGAAAATCTGCTGACCTAATCAGAGATTCTAGATCCTGTATATGAAAATCAATCTCTGTTTTACTAGAAATCTTAACTAGTCAGCCTCTCCAAGTACATAAGAATTCAGTCATTGTCTATGTCAAACTTTGTCCTATCCATGTAATCACAGACGTAAGCAGATTCAGTTCCCTACAGGTTTTGGGCTTGACTCCCTACCAGCTATAACCCTGGTCAACTGCAAAATTGGATATGACCTCAACCCCAGTGAACGCCAGAATGTGGAAGCCCTCCTTGATGAATTTGGAGATATCTTCTCCTTGGGACCAGGGGACTATGGGAAGATGTCTGGAGTAATTTACCAAGTTAAGACTGAAGATCACCCAAATTAAATCTTAAGCTTATTGGGATTTCAAGGTTGAAGAGGCCCATGTAGTCTTGAGCTGAAACATCTAATAGAAACAGGATTACTGATTCCCTCTAAAAGCCCTTATGCTTCCCCACTCCTGCTAATCTGTAAAAAGGATAGTGGACATAGCCTTTTTATTGATTAAAACTGACTAAATTCCATTACACGAGAGGACAGTTACCTCTTACCCAGTATAGGTAATTCTTTACAATTAAGTATAAGTTACCATTATTTTTCGGCCATGGATCTTGCCAATGGGTATTGTCAGATTGATTTATTCCCTGAGGACCAAGAAAATATGCTTTTATTTTGAGTGAAGGGTTATTTTGAGCCTGTTAGAATTCCGCAGGGGTTATTCAATTCCCCTACTACCTTCTAACGAGCAATGGAAGGACTCTTAGGCGATCTAAACGCTCTCATGTGTTGGTTTATCTTGATGATATCACCGTTTTTATGAACCTTTTTCTGAAAACTTTAGGCACCAACAGGATGTTTTCTAGCGATTAAGCCAAGCTTCCCTCAAACTAAAGCTGTCAAAATTCTCTTTTTTCCAAAAGAAAATATTTTTTGGCCATACGGTAGATAAGGCTGAAATATCTATAATAGATGAAGTTATGGCCATTTTTAAACCGTCTTTCTTTAAATCCCGAATTGATGTTCAAGTCTTTTAGGGATAGTGGGATACTACCACCATTTCATCCCCCACATTGCAGACACTCTCTGAGCCTATATATATGTTGAAGAAAGTAGTACCTTTCCAATGGGAAGAAGAGAAACAATAGGCCTTTGACATATTGCGCATAGCTCTCTCCCATTCTCCAGTATTTTTTCATCCTAACTTCCAAAGTAAAATTCATACTTTTTACTGATGCCAGAGATATAGATATATGAGGCATATTACACAGTATATAATTAGTTCTATTTCATCGCTTCCTATAGCAAAATCCTATCAAAAGCTGAATGCAACTATAAAATTACAGAACGAGAATATTTGGCAGTACTACTGGCTATTTTTTTTCTGACATTATTTATATGAGAATCATTTACCATAATTTACTGACAATTCTTCCTTGTGATGGCCTTAACACATGAGGGATCCGGATGAGAGATTAGCACTGGGCTTAAAAAATTCAGACTATAATTTCTCCATTATTCATCATCCAGGGTCCATACACCAAAACACGAATTGTTTATCCAGGCTATCTATATATAACTTTAGTAGAACCTGTAGAAGAACGGCACTAAGATCTTCTAACCCAGCCACAAAGATGTAAGAACGAATCCCTAACTATTTAAAAAGAATAAAAATAGGACAGCAAATATTCAGAATAGAAATGGTACCTTGTACAATCTATGGGAAAAACGGTTACCATATATTTGACCTTCAGCTTGCACAGATGTTGTACTAGAGGGGCATCTGCAAGTTAGCCATGGAGGAATACGGAAAATTCATTAGTGGCTCAAGACTCAAATTTTCTGGAAAGAGATCCTTGTCTCAATCCAAGATATATTTAATTTCTGTCTGGTATGTTAAAATCAGGCTGGGCCTGATCCTCGACACCAAAATCTATTGGTTCCTCCATGTGGATCTTTTTCATAATATAAGTGTCGATGTTGTGGGATCCCTCCCTCAAGCATCCAATGGCCATCAGTTCCTCCTCCTGGCAGTTGATCATCTAACCAAGTGTATCGAAGCCATATCCCTCCCCTCTGCTACAGCCAAAGCTACTGCTTCATTCCTATATATTCAGGTATCACCCAACATGGGCGCCCTACTATAATTTTCTCTGGTAAAGGTCAGAGCTTTTAATCATCATTGGTGAACAAGTTAGTCAAAGTAATGGGGACCACTCAGGTATTTTCCCACTCCTTACCATCCTATAACCAATGTAATGGTAGAGCGGGTAAATGGTACATTAGCCTCACTTTTTGGAAATTGGCCACAGCTGACCCCCTCCATTGGCCCCAATATCTACCAAGTGCAAATATTGCCTATAGAATAAGTTATCATTGGATTAAGATTTCCTTCCAAGATCTTTAAGAAAGAAATCCCCAACTACCCTCTTAAGTATAAGCCATGTTATATCATGCTTCTCGCGAAGCCCCTGAGGTTACTATAAGAAGTATTATAATGAAATTATCTGACTTCAGGCACTGGCTTCAAAAATTTGTCTGCTACTTCTACCAGAGAATCTAATCATTTTATCGATAAGCATATCCCTTTGAATACCTTCCAGCAGGTGACTTAGTACTCTTTTACCATCACCGTCCTGGTGGAAGAGAAAACTGTTGGGGTCCAATTGGTCAGGACCCTACAAAGCCATCTATAAGAGAGGGATAAACATTTAATTGTTGAGGTTGCCCAAAGTAATGTGAGCAATTAAGTATTAGGCCAATTTCTTCATCCCTTTACCCCCACACCAAGATCTAGAAGTAATATGTCAGTCTTATGGCTCCTGACAAGGAGTCAAGACCATCTGATGTCAGGATACAAACCCAATATCAAGATTCAGCCCAAACTCCCTTAAAGGCACCTCTCAATACTAGAGTCAAACCAATCAATGAGTTTAAATATTGAATTCAACCTCTGTACATAGAAATGCCTGAAACCCCTAAGAATTATTTGAGCTAGATCTCAGCAAAAAGAGGCTTGGAATTTCTCCTTGGGATAAATCCCATTTACTTTATTACTTGCAGCGAGTTGAAAACAAAAATACTTTCTTTTCTACTTACTAAGTTTGGTAGCCACTAACCCCAAAGTAAAGCTAACATCATTGTCAATTAAGGAGTGTTTCCTTTTAATTGTAGCTTTTTATTTATCTAAGATATACTCTCACGTCTGGGGCTTCAGATCTTTTGAACTCTGCCAGGGGCAGTTGGAATTTATCCCTCTCTTCCCAACAGCATGTATCGCGCCATCATATTGAGAAAGCTGATTCTCAGCAAGAGTAACGAGTCCAGTCATATAAGCAATGGTTAGATGTGCTGGCGAGTTTGAGGGTTTTAGGATCAAGAAATGAGGTTCTTGTCATGTCAATGCATGCATGGCCCATGGTAAATGCAAGATCTCAATTATCAAATTTAGCATCATTGGTGAAATCATAGGTGAAGTAGGGAGGGATTACACTCATAAAGTAGCTCCATTGTCACATGGAGGGATTGGTAGAGGAGGGTGCTGTATAGCGACTTATTCATCAAAAGCATTAAATGTATTGTTTTTTACAAAGATACACCCTTTTGAGGGCAGAAACAGCAGTGGGGAGTCAACTCTTGGGAATCCATCAAAAATCCAGGCCATCCATAATCAGGGTTGCTTTCATCATCAATATTTTTAAGAGCATCAATTAAATTCAAATCAGCCACTGCTGGGCCAGCAACAGGACTTTGGTGGGTGGTGGCAAGAGCTGATTAGCTACACACAATTGACTAAGGCAACTTGACTGGTGCCTGATAAGAAATCTGCTCAGGAATAGTTTTCTAAGTCTAAAATTGATTGAGAAGAGTGGTGGGAGCAGCGCCTGCAGTAGTTGAGTGTAGGGGAAGGATCAATACCAACACAAGAAATTCAGGTACCACCAGGGTTAGGGGCATCAGAGGAAGGCTGGGTAATGAGCGCAGTTGTGGCCATCAGTAGGCACTTGCATTTCAAGTGGTTAAGCCTGAAACACAAAGACAGATGTGCAGCCATTTTGATTTATTCGAGGTATGCTGACCAGGGGATGGACAGTACCAATCACAACACTCAAAACGACAAAACAAATAACTAACCAGGTGGGAAGCAGAAACTGATTAACCCACCATGGCAGAGGGTGAGGAGGGGTCAGGGGTTTGGTTTTCAGAAAGACCCACCTCGATCAAGGAGTGTTGGTTACAGTACCAGATCAGAGCAGAGAGCCAGGGCGTTGGGGCATCTGCATAGTGGGGGCTGAGGTCAGCGTAGTAGGAGTTTTCCACTTCTGCATCAAGATAATGATAGGAAAGTGTTTCAACAAAGACTGCGAGGAGAACTTCAGCTTCTTTGCGGGCTTCAGGAAGTTGGGTGAAAAGGGAGATACTGTGGCGGGTGATTTTGGCTGAGGGGTTGAATGAAGCAAGCGTTGCGACATTCATAACAGCGATTTCAGCATCATTGAATAGTTTCAGGATGTCACTGCAGGGAGATTCAGGGAAGTCGGGGGGAAGAAGATGGTGGGCAGGCCATGCTGGAGCTGAGCCACTGACTGGGCCACTGCGGTGCGTAGTTTTGGGCAATGAGGAGAGGCCACCGCAGCTAAGGTGAGCTGGTGGTCACTTTGGAAGGGGGCTGTATTGGGTAGAGGAGCAAAATGGTGAGGGGTAGGGGTTTCATTGAAATCAGGAAGAAAAAATTCTGCCCGACTATAATCGCCATGGCAGAGAGGTTGACTTGTATGCTTACAATGAGGACTTTACCTGATTCATCAGTTTCAGCCAATAGATCCCATGGATTTTGGTTCACTGGAATAGTGGCGTTTAAATTTGAGTGGGTAGGATTGGGCGAATGGGCAGCTGCTTGGGTGCCAATGGTGGTCCAAGCATTGCTCTGATTGGCTGGCGTAGATTTAGGTGGGAGAGTGAGGATGGAGGTTTTGGGTGGGGCTGATTTTCCATGTGGGCCCACTGAACGAGATTGGAGGGTGGGAGGGGGCAGCAAAGCGCCCCATACTGAACCTCCAGAGGGGGGCTCAGAAGCTGCAGCAGCAGATTTGGCCTTAGGGAACGCTCTTTTTGCATGGTCAAGGCCAAAGCAGAGGGAACAAATCTGCTTACTATTATTGACCTGAGCCCAAAAGAAATGATCAGGCGCTGCAGCCACACTAGCGTGGGGTGGGATTTGTTGGGCTATGGTAGGGTGGTGTGGTATGATGGTGGCTGTTGCACGAGGAGCAGCAAGGAATTCCGCACCAGATGGAATAGCAAAGATGAGGTTGGGCTGAGTGCCATAAGCCATAAGCCCTGTGACCAACTGGTCATACAAAACCTGAGGTGGAAGGTGTGATGGGAGATTTGCAAAGGATACCACTAGCGTGGTATCTGAAGGGAGGCGAGTACAGGGGGTGGAATGGGGTTTTTTTATAAATTAGAGGAGTTTGTGCTGCCGCTTCAGCATCCTCCTCAGATTGGAACCCAACATCAAAGTAGCCCTTAAAAGGGCGGAAGTCTATAAAGCCAGCTGGCGCAAAGGCTGTAGTGGCTAGGTCAATAATTGCCTTATCAGCATATGGGAACAAATGCCCATAGTCCACTCTGAGGCAATAGCAAATAGCAGAGCGAGGGAGGGAGGGCAAGAGGATGGGGGCGAGAAGGGTGGATGCGCGCCAGGTGGAGCGCTAAGTCCTGTGAGGGGACAAAATGGTTGGAAGCAGTGGGCGGGCTGTTTGAGCCTGTCCAAACGCGTTTGCCCACAGGGCGGAAAACGCTAGGTGGGGGTGCACTGCTGCCCCACACTGGGGTGGCAGGCGGCAGAGCCAAGGACATCAAAGAATAGGTTTGGGTAGATGGTTGTGGATAAATAAACTTGAATTTAAAATCGCTCAAAAGTGACTTTGAGCATTCAAAGAGAGTTTTTGATGTGCAGCCATTTTCAACATGTGCCAAGAAGGGATAATCCAGGACAGATCTGATCATGGTGTAGGGGGTATTGCTATGTGGGTGTCATAATGTAAAGGACAGATTGTTGTGAAATTTTAAGGCCCTGCAAGACAAGTACATCATTGGGAAACACAAACTGCAACATGGGGTCAGAGTTATAGGCAGTCAAAACCTTCATGAGGTCATAATGGAGGCGCTTGGGGGAGAGTTGGGATGGCAAGCCAGCAAACTGGACCAAAAGCGTAACCTCATCTGGCAGCCAAGTTTGGATAATTGGGGTAGGTATTCTTTTAAATATTAAAGCAGCTGTGCTTCCACCATGGTGTGAGCTTTACAAGAGAAGCTGAGATCAAGCTACCCCATGAAGAAGTAGAAAACTATATATCCTGCTGGCTTGTACACCGCTGTGGCCATCTTGATGATGGCCACACTCCCATAGGGTAAGAGGTATCAGTACTTGTCCCAAAGTCCAAAATGCAAGTTGCTTCAAGAGAGCACCAGGGGCCTTAAATCACCGCCTGGGAGCGCAAAAAATGGTGGGCTAGGTCTTGAGGTAGGCATAGTGACCAGAAGCATTTGGAGGCTAGCTTACCCAGTCCAGTTGCATTTCAGAAGAGGTTAAAAAATACCAGGAGGAGGCGCACCACCCTCTCTCCACACGGGGCAGCAAGTGTTGATCATGTCAACATAGGCTCAAAGCGGCACAGCCAAAAAGTTTAGTCAATCATAAAAACTTTTTAAAATTATGGAATTTTCTAAAGAAGCAATCAAAGTAAAAGAGTAACTAGAATGATTATATGTAGTCAGTATTTAGTTGATTCGATAGGTTAAAAAACTTTACCTAAGCAGTTGGTTGTTATGATGACTGAAAATTACTCGCTGTGCTTGATAAAAAAAATTTGCAATGGTTTTAATTAAGAAGCAAATATTGCTTCGTTGTATTTGACAAATTACTAAAATTGGGATCATTCTAGAGTTATCCAAATAGCAATGACTTGATTTTATTTAAGTGTACAAGCGCATACTATGTTAATATATCCATAGCTTGAATCTTTGGAGCCAATCAGAACAAATCCTACACCATTGACTGATGGACAGAAACCTAACACCATATTGTGTAGATTTGTTGGAATCAATTAACTTAATTGATAAAGCTGGTAAATTTCATTATATATGACTGACAATACCTAGAGTGAAATATAATAATGCATTTGTAAAATGTTCCCAGAGGTACATATTAGGTGAATAGCGTCAGAATTTACCAACTCTACGAAAGATTTTTGCACAAGCAGTTTTGGAATTTTTCTGTTAAGGTCTGCATGGAGCAAGCACTTAGAAATTTTTTAAGGGAAGGCAAGTAGTTGGCGCATTTTAAGTTAAGGTCTAAAACATGGTTCACAATTTGATTACATAAGATTTGATAATTAAATCAGAGTCTCATTTGAAATTTTGTTTGGGTTTTTAATCTTTTTTACCTAGTTGTCACTATATGTACATAATTGGTCACAATATGATGCAAAAGATTCTCTTCTGAGCAATCAGCCACAAAAAAATTGACAGGATCATTAAAAAATGTTTGCATTATAGTTAGTGAAGTTTAAGGTATCGCCTCTACTTCTCTTTCTCTTTTCCTGATCCTGTCCCTTTATCAATATTCATTGACATTCAGAACTGGCTTTTTGTCAAAGCAACTGTAGCATCGTTTAACAAAGTGTATCATCTTGCTAAATTTGTTAATATTGGTAGTCTGTGTATTTATATGATTTTCGCTGTAAATTTAGAGTTCTTACCTTTGTCATATGAACTATTACACAAGCCTGCGATGGTTCTGTTTTGTAATTTTTGATGATTGATTCCTATGTATGTTTGTGCGCTGAATCCAAAAATGACCTTAGTTTTTTTTCCATCACGTCAGAATTTTTTGTAAATCGCAATTTGCCAAATGTAGTATATGTCTAAAAATATCACAAATATGAGATTTAATGACAGATTGAAATAGGTTTATTTTGTATAAAATGTATTTTTTTGCGGCTCATAATAGATATTTTATAATAGAATATAGAAATATAGAAAATAAAAAACTCACGATTTTAGTCGTTGTGTTGACGTCTTTTTGGACCAGCCATGCTCTGTTTCAGGCTTTTCCATGCATGTGCACTTCTCGGATCATCTCAGTGCAACATCCAGCAATAGTCCGCCATCATTGTAGTATCTCATCTTCCTTGGTAATGCTTTTCCATTTCTTTGATGTCCTGATGAAATCTCTCACCCATGTCTTCACTAACAGCACCCAGATTCTTAGAAAAGTAGTCCAAATGTGAATGTAGGGAATGAACTTTCAAACCCATGGAACAGCCTAGATTTTGGTACTTCTTTAGCATAGTCTCAATGATAGACTTGAAATTCGGATCCTTCTTGTTGCCCAGAAACTTGGTTACCACGTCTTTAAAGGTGACCCAGGCTTCTTTTTCAGCAACTTCCATTTCTTTTTCATAATTTCCATCTTTGCAAAGTTTTCTAATGTCCAGACCCGTAAAGACACCCTCTTTTAGTTTTACAGTTGACAAGGCTGGAAATTTGTTACAAATGTACTAGAAAAATTTACCTTCTTTTGGTAAGGCTTTCACAAATTGCTTCATTAAGCTTAATTTAATATGTAGAGGTGGAAGGAGAACTTTCGTCAACTAGATGAGAGGTTCTTGGAGCACATCTTTTACTCCAGGATCAATGAATCTCGTTGCAGCCAATCTTTCTGTTTCCAATGATTTTCCTTGTCTCTGCTATCCCACTCACATAAAAAACAAGGAAACTTTGTATACCCACCTTACTGTCCAAGGATTATTGATATTACTTTGAGATCACCACACATGATCCACTTATGATCGTTGTACTTAATTTTCTGGAGAACAGATTTTAAATTATCATACCATTCTTTTAAGTGTACAGAATGCCCTATGGGTATTGACGCATAACTGTTTCCGTTGTGAAGCAGGACAACTTTAAGGCTTCCTTTTGATGAATTGATGAATAGTCTCTAATCAGTGCTTTCATATGGAATGTTGAATGTCTTAAACAGTTCAAACACATCATTGCAGAATACTAAGTCTCCTTCTTCCGAAAAGTATGGAATAAAATCTTTTTTCCGTACCTGAACCAGGAAAATGAAGCGCCAGCTGCGAGTAAATTCTTATCTTTAAGCCATGAACCAAGCAATTCTGAAGCCTCTTTGGTCAGATGTAAGTCATAAATCAAATTGTTCAGTTCTGTTTGTGTAAATGGTTGTGGAGCAGAATTGCCATGTTCATACTCCTCTTCATTATCTTCAGTTTTTTTACTTGATTCAATTTCTGAACCATCAACTTCAGGTAAATGTTCTGGTTGCATAGGCACTGGCACATCTGGACCATGAGGGACAGGACGTAAAGCCAATGGCAGATCTGGATAGACAATGTTCTTTTTATTCTTTACAATGAAACTGTGAACATCTTTTGAATAAAAGTAACAATCATTACTATGATTATGTGGCTCTAGCCAGACCATCGGAACACCAAATCTGAAAGCATATTGTTCACCCTTTGAGCACCGTCGCAGTCCTTCAACACATGTATAGCAAACATAGTGGGGTGCCCAAGTTTTGTCTTGATCTAGTTTTACACCGAAATATGTGAAATACACTTGCTGCACGAATGATGTTATATGTCTTTTTTGCTTTGACACCATTAACTCACCACAAATGTAGCAAAAGGAATCTGCAGACTTTTTACAGCCTCTTGACGCCATCTTGAACATTTCATGTTTGCTTTTTAGCATATATCCGCTGACAAAAACACTTTTGATCGCAGAGGATACGTACCAACAGTTGCTCCAACACTGACAGTTGAGATGTACAACACGTTAATGACAAAAGTGCTGCCATCTGCCGGTTTATGATGTCAACAATTCGTTTTCATCATAAACCGACGATGGCAGCATTTCCTATGTATTTAAATCCGTCAGTACGTCTTATATTTGTGATTTTTTTCGATATATAACACATTTGGCTGGTCCAAAAACATGTCGACACAATGACTAAAATCGTGAGTTTTAAATTTTCTATATTTCTATATTCTATTATATTATGTCTATTATAAGCCACAAAATAATACATCTTATACAAAATAAACCTATTTCACTCTGTCATTAAGTCTCATATTTGTGATATTTTTTGACATATACTACATTTGGCAAATTGCGATTTGCAAAAAATTCTGACGTGATGGAAAAAAAACTAAGGTCATTTTTGGATTCAGCGCACAAACATACGTAGGAATCAATCATCAAAACTTGAAAAACATGATGCAACTGAAAAATGCAGGCCTGCGTTATCGTCTTAATGAGGGTGAAATCAAAAGTATTGTTGATTTTTTGCTTAATCAAACGCTTCAAAGCTACTTTCCCAGAAACAAGATAATCTCTGATCTCTTAAAGCTATTCTGTATGATTAAATGCAGTAATCTTAACTCAATAAAAGTCACTATGGTTTTACTTCATGTTCCTTAGCGATTTTGACATCTAAATTGGTTATAACGTTTGATCATATTTATATATAGGCTTTAAAATATAATTGGTCTGCAAAAGCTTTAGTTGATTCATTTAAAAAAATTATGCTTGAGCGCTTTTTTGGCCCACAAGTATTTTAAGCCTTCTAAATTATCAAATAACAGTATCTTTTGCATCTTCTTATAATCATTCATCTGTTAAAAAGGACATCATTAGCTCATAATTGTGGTAACCTAGAGAGTTGATTTAGGTTGACGCCTTAAAATAGGAAAAAGTTTCTCTCATGTAATTCTTGAAAGCTTAATAAGGTACAGATATCCTAACACTAGATATTTATTAAAAATTAAGATGTTTGAAATCATCTGCTGACAACACAGTATGATATGAAATGTCTCTTACCAGAGGAGTGGCGTGGTGGATTCCTGGTAAAAATGATATTGCATGCGGTTTGAGGTGTTTGGTGCATGTAAAATTGCATAAATTGAGGTAGGGCTGTGTATTAAGATGTCTTCATCTGATTCCATATGTAATTTGCTGCATCAGAGTTTGATCAGCATATTGTACCGTCCTACTAATGCTAGTTTTACTAATAAAGTGTGACTAGTTCCATATATATGTAAATATTCATCAGGATAAACCCAGCCTGGTTTTCTTCTAAATTACATAACTGTTTAATATAAAAAGTTTTACATATTCTGTCATAAAACTACTGCCACATTTGCAGTTGTTCTACTCTAGGTTTTCTGTATGTTTTACATGATGATTTTGGGCCAACTTTTTGTTCAAAATCTTTTCCGAAATTATTTTTTAAATTGTTGTGATACCTGACTACTTTGGCTAAAATATTTATGTCCTCACTGTACCTTCTGATGAATTAAGAAGGCTTTAGTGATCAATTTGGTTCATACTAGAGTATATATATTTGAGTGAGCACCAAAATGCTAATATTTATACCCTGTAGTGAGCACCAAAAATTTTAGATTTCAGTCAATGGTGCAGAACTAAAGTCTTAACAAAGAATATTGAGTATAAACTGGTAATGATATACTACTGGTGTTTGTTTGGATGGTTAATATTGCCCATATATCCCCAATCTATCTAGTGTTTTATAATACACTCCTCATAATGAAGACTACAAGGCAATTATACAATATATATGAGACTTTCTTTTATAGGAAAATCCTCCTTTACAATTAGAACAGCTTTAAAACAGGCAAACGCAAAATAGATAAGCCTATTTTAGAAAATCAATAGAAACTAAAAAAACTTTTGTAAATTAAAGATATATCTATAAAAGATTTTTTTATTTTTATTAAAAAATGATTTTCTTTATGTCTAGGCGTTGTTATATTTCTCTAGGGACTTTTGCCTTACTTATTAATCTAAGATAAGATATCTATGCCATGCCAATCTTTTTGAAAATCACGATTATGTTACTAAAAATAGTCCCCTAATCTATTTTAGTCTGGTTCAGGTATAACAACGATCAATTCAACATATATGTAGCGAAAGTGCTATTATAATTTATGGATTCTGGATGAAATCATGACACTAAGTCAACGTCCAATAAAAAAACAGTCTTTTTTGAGATACCACATAAACAAAATGTATATAACAAAAAATGAGGAAAATCAATATGATAAAATCAAAAATGATATACCCTAAAATGAGACATCAGCAGCCTCTCAATAGCACTATAGCACACCTAGTCAGTATAACAATATCTAAGTTCATTCATGCCAAATCCGCCAAATTAACACTTAATTATATTTGTTATAATACAAATACTAGGCACTATCTCAGAAGAGGGCGTGATTATATTAGCGCTGTAAAACCCACTTAAAGAACAAACTAAAGTTTAATCAGAGAAATAAGTATATGAATATAACTAGATATAACTTTTCTTTTACCTCTCAAAGTCACTTTTGAGCGATTTTAAATTTAAAGTTTTATTTATCCACAGCTGTCTGCCCAAATCTATTCTTTGATGTTTTTGGCTCTGCCGCCTGCCACCCCAGTGTGGGGCAGCAGTGCACCCCCACCTAGCATTTTTCTGCCCCACAGGCAAGCGCGTTTGGATGGGCTCAAACAGCCTGCCCACTGCTTCCAACTGTTTTGTCCCCCCACAGGACTTAGCGCTCCACCTGGCGCGCGTCCACCCTTCTTGCCCCCATCCTCTTGCCCTCCCTCGCTCTGCCATTCGCTATTGCCTCAGAGTGGACTATGGGCGTTTGTTCCCATATGCCAATAAGGCAATTAGTTGAGCTAGCCACTGCAGCCTTTGCGCCATCTGGCTTTATAGACTTCCGCCCATTTAAGGGCTACTTTGACGTTGGGTTCCAATCTGAGGAGGATGCTGAAGCGGCAGCACAAACTCCTCTAATTTATAAAAAAACCCCATTCCCACAACCCGTACTCACCTCCCATCAGACACCACGCTGGTGGTACCCTTTGCAAATCTCCCATCCCACCTTCCACCCCAGGTTTTGTATGACCAGTTGGTCGCAGGGCTTATGGCTTATGGCACTCAGCCCAACCTCATCTTTGCCATTCCATCTGGTGTGGAGTGCCTTGCTGCTCCTCGGGCAACAGCCACCATCATACCACACCATCCTACTATAGCCCAACAAATCCTACCCCATGCTAGTGTGGCTGCAGCGCCTGATCATTTCTTTTGGGCTCAGGTCAATAATAGTAAGCAGATTTGTTCCTTCTGCTTTGGCCTTGACCATGAAAAAAGAGCGTGCCCTCAGGCCAAGTCCACTGCTGCAATTCGTGAGCCTCCCTCTGGAGGTTCAGTATGGGGCACTTTGCTGCCCCCTCCCTCCCTCCAATCTCATTCAGTGGGCCCACATAGAAAATCAGCCCCCCCCCCAAAAAAAAAACCTCCAGCCTCACTCTCCCACCTAAATCTATGCCAGCCAATCAGAGTAATGCTTGGACCACCATTGGCACCCAAGCAGCTGCCCATCCGCCCAATTCCACCCACCCAAAAACTAAACGCCACTATTTCAGTGAACCAAAATCCATGGGATTTATTGGCTGAAACTGATGAATCAGGTAATGTCCTCATTAGTAAGCATACAGGTCAACCTCTCTGCCAAGGCGATTATGGTCAGGTGGATTTTTTCCTTCCTGACTATGATTAAACCCCTACCCCTCGCCATTTTGCTCCTCTACACAATACAGCCCCCTTCCAAAGTGACCACCAGCTCGCCTTAGCGGCGGTGGCCTCTCCTCATTGCCCAAAATTATGCAGCAGTGGCCCAGTCAGTGGCTCAGCTCCAGCATGGCCTGCCCACCCTCTACTTCCCCCCAACTTCCCTGAATCTCCCTGCAGTGACATCCTGAAACTATTCAATGATGCTGAAGTTGCTGTTATGAATGTCGCAATAATTGCTTCGTTTAACCCCCCAGCCAAAATCACCCGCCACAGTATTTCCCTTTTCACCCAACTTCCTGAAGCCTGAAAAAGAAGCTGAAGTTCTCCTCGCAGCTTTTATTGAAACACTTTCCCATCATTATCTTGATGCAGAAGAGGAAAACTCCTACTATGCTGACCTCAACCCCCACTATGCGGATGCCCCAACGCCCTGGCTCTCTGCTCTGATCTGGTACTGTAACCAACATCCCTTGATCAAGGAGGGTCTTTCTGAAAACCAACCCCCTGACCCCTCCTCACCCTCTGCCATGGTGGGTTAGCAGTTTCTGCTTCCCACCTGGTTAGCAGTTTTGTTTTTCATTTTGAGTGTTGTGATTGGTACTGTCCATTCCCTGGTTGGCGTACCTCAAATAAATCAAATATAACTAGATATAGTGCCACTAATTTGGGAAACATGTCAACCCATATAGGCTATAATTATAGGCTTTAAAGACTTGCACAAAAATTATGCTGATAAATGGAAAGTATACATGTATCCATAAAATAAGATAATTAATAAAATTCATGTTTTACTGAAAAGATTTACTATTTTGAGTAAACTAATGATTTAACAGTTAGTCTGACAATGCCATTTTTAAAGCCAAATAGGTAATTTTAGATAGGTTGAGCTTCTATTTTTGCATCGATGGTAAGCTCCAAAGTTTTATCATAAACAAATAAGAACTAATTAGTTGTAATAAAATTATAAGAAAATATATACAAATTGATCTTAGAGGAATCTTGATTTTCTGACCCAATAAACTACCAGAAATTCAGAGGGTCTCATTGAGGGGGAAGCAATTCAGTTCTAAGGGTCCTCAGCTTAGCTGGTCTGAGCATAATTACGTTTTTGGTGGATATTGGTAAGAAAAAGTGAATTGGGCATGAAAGCATTCAGTTTAGCTGGCAAAGCCATTTCTGCAACAGCATTGAGCCTCATAAAAGAAAAGCAATTTTTGAAAGAATTTGGTTCAGTTGGTCCAAGTTATTTTGTAATTTTGGAACTTTTATCATGGTCATCAAGGTTGAGCCTATTTGGTGTATGGCAATGATACACAAATTGGTTGCAGAGGCATTTAGTTTGGCTGTTCTGAGGCCATTGTTGGAACTGAGGTGGGCCTTAGTGAGAAAGTAAAAATTTTAGCATGGACACATTTGACTCAGACCTTCTGAGTGAAGAATTATAATTTTAGATGGAATTGGAGAAGGGAAGCACTTGGGTCATGACATGCATCAATCTAGCTGTTCCAAATATTTCTCCAAAATTCCATAAAACTTCAGCAAGGGTAAACAATTCATCTGTGGAGCCGTTTCCATTTTGCATAATTATTTCATTCTGTTTTAGTGATGTTATTATACGCGGTTTTATTTTACTTGATCAACCTACATAAAAAGGTATTATTATCTATCACAGTCTTAGTTGATCCAATCATTCCCTGCATCAATCATCAGCACTGTGATTGCTTTCACAGCAATATCATAATGCTAGGTCATAGATGGATTTTGTTGGCTTCTTGTTTTTGGCTTGATTTAAGCTTTTATTAACATCCTAGTTAATAAACTAATGAATTGTTTCTTCAATCAACTTGTAAGCATGCATATGTAACCAATTGAAGTTTGCTACATCAGACAAAAGCTAAAAAGGGCTCAGCAAAGCTGAAAAAAGCAAAATTCCAAGTTTCCACCAACCTAAAGTTTATTTAAAATTAAAAACTGGCAGTGAAATGCTGCCCAAAGACTATACAGATTCTAAGATGGAGTTCTCTTGAATATTGTGGAGACTTGATTACCAAATTTCAGTGAAATCTGATGCATTTTGGGGAGAATTATCCTTAAGGTTGGCGGAACTTTGACTGTCCCATCAGATTGAGACTTTTCAGATCTGATAGCCTATTTTGGCGTAACCAAAAGGTCTGACATAATGCACCAATGTGAGTTCCACTTAGCTCCAGTAAGGTAAGTGCTAAAGATTGAGTTATGTTTTAATCAATTTCTATGAACAACGTTAATTTTTTTTATTCCATCACTCCCTCATAATATTAAAAATTTGCAGAAAGCAGTTTAGGTAATGAAATATGGGAACAGTCATCACTGCGGACACAGTTGCAATAGGACCAAAGACTGGGCACTGATAAGTATTATGGCTGTTCCATGAGCACAGGCGTGGCAGCCACTCATGAGTATGCTCCACGGGTTCAACTGGCAATGGTGTGTTGGACAAATCAGGAGTCACAACAGAAGTGAACGCTTTGTGTGGCACTGGAGGGAAACAGAGTTATGGGTGCATGAAGCCTTTATGAGAACAGGACTGGAGGTGGGATTACGGATAGATGCTTTAGTTGCATTCCAGACTTTAAAAGGGTTTTTCAGAAGGCGGCAGTTGAGTTTTTAACATGCCCATATTACACAGCTTATTATATTACTATATTGTTGCATCCCATTATGGGATTATATCATTTAGAGGATCTGTGAGTTATCATTTAAAGAATAACTCTTAATTGTAGAAACCCTTTAACAAATATTATCTAATCTGCTTAATTTTACCCCCGCTAAATTACTTAAGGTTCATTGGGGATGATTCTGACAATGTACTTACTTTATGATTCAATTGCAAAACAATATTCGGTAATTTATTATAATAGTAAATTAGGGTTTGTTGCCAATTGACTCAAGGATTGTTTTTAGTTCTGAAAAATTAACTATGCTTCAGGTAGCAACACAGAGTTCAACCTTTTAGGTGATGTAACCTGTTGTTGATAGGTAATGTTCCATTATCTAATCAAGTTGTTAGTCAAATAAAGGTACTCTGCTAAGAAAATTGAGACTTTGTGGACAATTCCATCAATTAATTAGAAGAGGTTGTTGCCCCAATCTGCGTTGAAAGCTGACTAGGCTTGTTGGAATTCAGGCTTTTTGTTAGCTCGCTGGTGCATTTTCATACCTGAATTACAACAATTAATTGTAGGAGAAATAGTTTCTCAACTGCGGAATAATTATATCATAGGGGGTTAAGTGACCAATATTTTTTAAACTAATAATAAATAAAATAACTTAAATAATAGATATTCAAATGAATGTGTATTAGTCGCCGCTGGGGGTTAAGAAGAGAACCAGCTAATATATTAGTGCTTAGTTTTAAAATGTATTGAGGCTTAAAGTGAATCAGAAGGGAAATTTGGTATATGCTAGGTGCATCCAAATTTGGTAATATGGACTTCTGACTATTAGAGCTCTTAATAATCGCCTCCCTTGGACAAAAGGCTGATGGAGGGTTGGTAGCAGGAAGGATATATTCATGAGGCAGAGATTTAATAAATTTTTGACCCAATTGTTGGGCGGGAGAATATTTACCTCTATTGAAACCCCTCCAAGGCTATAGAAGGGAGTGGTCGCAGAGTAGAAGGTTGAATTATATTATTTGTAGGATGGGGAGGGACCTCCAAATGGCTCCCTTGATTCTTCTACCTAATTCAGAGTAACCCTGCTGCCCAAACTCATGCTATTTGCTCAAGTATTCATAAAAGTGTTACCCCAATATGATGGTTCCACTGGGAATCAACCAGGGTCTTTTGGCCAATTTTTCATCATCTTCATTTTAAACGCTCTTCTAACAATATTGGACTTGTTTTTTGACATTACCCCCTTCAAGAGGGTTGGAGGTGAATAAAGACGTAAGAACCAGCCATGGACCAAGTTGATGGAAACTCCAGAAGCAAGGGATTTGATGGACTATTCATCCCCTCACTTATTTGTGACTACAAATGGTCCCTTTCAAATAGACCTGAGCTTCTCACTCCTAGGAATGATCCAATTGTTAATACTGTACAAGTTGGATAATTGGAAGGACAGAAGTGGGGCCCAGCTCTCATTAGCAGCTTGACCTTCTTTAGTGGAAGTCTTTACCAAGTTAGCCATAGCCTCATACTGTAATTAGATGATGTGCTGGGCCAACTATTTCATGGCTTTTTCAGGGTCAGTTTTTTCAAATAAGATATCTTTGTCTAATAAAGCGGGCACCTCAGGTTCTCGCCCATATAACATGCGGAAAGGGGACATCTTGAGGATGTGATGGTAGATAATCCAGTAGGCCATGAGGGCACTGGGTAAGAAAAAGCCCAGTGGAGAGGGTCTGGATTGGCCATTTTGCGGAGTAATGAGACCAGATTCCTTTAATTCTTTCTACTGCACCATTTCTGGATGGGTTATAGGGGGCTGATAAGAATTATTGAGCTCCCATGAAGTGGCAAGGAGCTTTACCACTCTAGAAGTTAAATTTTTTCAATTGTCACATAGGAGGACCTGGGGCACCCATGCCAGGTGAAGATTTACTGGTGTAAGAAGGTGGCCATAGCTTTATCAGTCTGAGAGAAGAGAGAAACAACTTCAGCCTATTCTATTAAATGATCAATTCCAACCAGTATATAACGGTTGCCACTGATAGTCTGAGGTAGAGGACCTACCACATCCAGACTTATAGTGTGGAAGAGTTGTTGAGGCGTAGTTGGTTGATACTGATACCAGGTCTTGTAGCTAAATTGCTTTTTACAGGTCAGACAGGCATCCAGGACTTCATCTATGGTCTCCATGATGCCTTCCCATTAATGCCACTCTTTTACCCACTCATAGGTTTTGCGGACTTCATCATGGACCATGATAGTGAAGGACTCTAGGATCAACAGTACTTGTTTCTAAAAAGCTGTAAATAAGGCAATTATTTTACTCCTACTTTCTTGTATAACTTCCCACTCTCCACCTTGGTTTTGCAGGAGTGCCAAACTAGCATTTTTTTGTACTGATTCATCTTCATCAGCTCATGTGTCAGGTGTCATGAGGAGATTATGTAACCTCTCGGTTTCACTATTGTCTAAGTGAAAAAAAGGCAGGCGCGTTAACTCATCTACATTCATGTGACGTGTTCCTTCCCTGTGCTCAATAGTCAGACCGTAATGCTGGAGCTTCAGAGCCCAGCGAACCAACTGTCCCATGGGGTCCTTCATATTCTGCAATCACTTTAGGGAGGCGTGTTCTGTAATCACTTTAAAGGGACTTTATAAAGGAATGGTCGTGCTTTACAGCAAGCAGGACGGCAAAGCACTCCTTCTCATTGACGCTGTAATTTCTCTCAGATTTTGACAGCATTTTGCTAAAGTAGGACATGGGATGATCAAACCCATGCTCATCCAATTGAGCTAAGATAGCTCCTAAAACGTAGTCAGAGGCATCCGTGAATAATATGAAAGGCTTGCTACAGTCAGGTTGGGGGAGTATTGTCCTTTTTTGCAAAAGCTCCTTGAGTGTCTCAAACGCGGCCTTTTGTTCAGCACCCCAATGGAAGGGGGTGTTCTTAGCTAGGAGGCTGACAAGGGGCTCTCTGAGCTGGGAGAACTTGGTGATGAATTTATGGCAATACCCCATCATGCCCAAGAATACCTGGATATCATGAGGGGTTTTGGGCGCAGGCATCTTGGCTATCGCTTCAATTTTGTCCTGTAGATTTAAATCCCCTCTTGAGAGATCGTGTGCCCAAGGAAATACAGCTTCCACTGGAAAAAGTACACTTGGAGGGCTTTAGTTTGATGTTAGATTCACGCAAGCGTTGGACCATCTCCTTTAGGTGCGTGAGATACTCGATGAACATCTTGGCGAAGACTGTGATGTTATCAAGTTATATTATCACTCAGCTCAGCTTAAGTTCCTAAAGAATATGATCCATCGCCCGCTGAAAAGTAGCAGGCGCATTACACAACCCCCGAGGTAGCCAAGTGGGTTGGTACAAACCCTCGCTGCAGATAAGAGCGCACTTCTCCTGATCCTGTGGATAAAGGTCAATCTGCCAGTACCCTCTAACCATGTCCATGGCGGAGAAGAATTTAGACCCAGAGAGTTGGGCCAGAGCTTCATCAATGCGGGGGATAGGGTAACTATCATTCTTATGAGGTTGTTCAGTTTGTGGCAGTCCATCACTACCCAATGACCTCCATTTTCTTATTTTTATCAGTAGGAGAGGGGATGACCAATGTCTTTGGGAAGGCACTAGCAACCCAGCGTCTAGCAGCTGTTTGAGCTCCATCCGCATCTGTAGCTACTCAACTTTTGATATTTGGTATGGTTTGGAGCGGATGGGTCAAACCTTCTCAACATCAATTGTATGAGTCCAACCCTTCATATGCCCATAGTCAGTGTCAGATTTGCAGAAAATGTCACTGTAGGCCTCGAGCAGGGTGTTCTATTTATCCAACTCAGCTGGGTTTAGTTCACTGGAGATATGAACGGAAGGTAGGGTACATAAAGACTGGTCAGCAGGTAAGCCCATATCTGACATAGACCCAATACAATGAACTTGCTTTATTTCCTCAAGGGGAATCAACATGCCTCTACCAATCTCCTGATGCTTTTTTACAACCATATCCTTCTTGGTGAGATTACCAAGCAGGAAGTTGATAGGTCATTGATAGGCGGGGTCTAGCACGCCCAGAAAGAACTATGGGCTCCAAAGGACTAACTCCGTCAATGCTAAATAGGTGCAGAAGGAAGTTTTGTGGGATTCGAAATGTAATCTTATGTCAACTACCCTTTTTACACCAGCCTTGATTACCACCTCTTCGAAGCATAGAAAGGGATTTCCTCCAGGGCGTCCACTAATTGAGGCAACATTTTGTATGCCATCCTGCTGTGGTGCGATGTAGGGATAAGGCGGAAGAGGGATACTCAACTGTGCAAGCATAATCCTTTTTATCAAGCTCCTCATTGTTCAAAATAAGGGGAACTTCGTAGTTAAGCAGGGAGAGATAGCCCCTGCTTTAAGTTAGTATTTTCTTCATAATCAAGCATGAACGGGTACCAATGATTAGATCATAGGTATTGTTATCCAGGGCCACCGCTGGAGCTGACAAGATGAGCTTCCCAAACTGGATGGGCAGATAAGACTATGTCCCAATGGCGCAGATGTTGTTTGGGCCTGAAGTTCCAAATTCTTGATTGTAGTCAAGGTTGAGGGCCAGCTTAATTTTTTTAATGAGTTTTGATGAAATGACGTTCTCTGGGGACCCAGTGCCAAGGATAGCCCTAATCTGTAATCCATTAAAGACGACCTTCACTTTGGTTAAGATTCCACCATATTTGGGGAAAAGAGTGAGGACCTCCATTAGCCGGAGAGTAGAGGCAAGTCTCTTGGCAGTCTCAGGGTATTTCTTCTAGGTAGATTGCAGGGTATTAGCACACTGGTTAGGTCAGATCAGAGGTGGCAATAAGCTGTTTAGCGTTCTGGCAGTGTCAATGACCTCAAAACCCTTAACCCTTGGTCAAGATAAATTTGTCAGGGGATCCTAGCCAGATTCACTCTTTCAGGGTTCACCCTATTGGGTATCTCCACTTCACAGGGGCTCCTAAGACATAGTGACTGACATCTTCACAACCCCCTTCAGATAAATCGCCATAGGGATTTCAATGCACGTCAAAGATTCCATCAGTTGGGAGATAAGGTCAGGGCTTCCCTTGTTGCAGGGGAGGTCCTGGGGCGCTCAATTACCTGGGTAACTTTTTGAGGAGGCGCTGTAATTGTTACAGCTCTACATTTAGCCTTTGATGTAGGGGGTTGGGCTGCCCCATGGCTACAGGTTTTGAGCTAGAGATGGCCGGAGGAGATGCAAAGTGGATAGAGATATTGCTTTGGCGGGACGTGACAACTGAGACATTTTAGAAAGCTGTTCAAATGAAGGAGGAGAACAGTGCAAATTGATAGCTAACTTCACCAGCTGCACTTTAGGGGCTGGAGGTGGAGGAAAGCGCTTCCCTGTCACTACTAGTATCCTCTGCCTATATTCACATGGGGAGGAGCATCTAGTTGCAGCAGCTCCACGGGAGCAGATTTCCAAATCGGAGACATCCATAAAAGGGGCTGGAGGGATTATAGTAGATTTTTGCCTCAGAGCTCCTTTTGTAGTATCACTTTCATAACAGTCAGCCACAGCTAACAAGGCCTCCTTGATATTCCGTATTTTTGAAGAGCGCTTGACGGCAGAGATATGCATCACCAAAGAGGGACGAAACGCCAATTCAGCCAAAACAGCAGCAATAGCATCGTCAAAAGGGAGAAATTTGGCAAACAAAAGAGATTGAGCTTTACTATAGAATCGCTTAACAAAGGAAGATTGACTCTCCCTCTTTCAGACTAAGGCACATAAAATCCTGACTTTGTCTTTGCAAGCTCTGCGGGGATCCAAAATCCTCAAAGGTGCGCTTTCTTTGCTTGGCCCAAGTTTAAGGGCGTCCATATAAGGTATCATCACTTCTTAGGAAGTCCGGCTGAGGTAGGGAGAATGTGCTTTACTTTTTGGGGATCAGTTGTCCCTTCCATAACAGCATCATAAACTTAGAGGAATGAGGCAATGCTATCCTCACATGGGGTAAATTTGTCTTGGAAAGGCGGTTTGGCAATATTTGGAGCAGGCTCATGAGAAGCTTGGCATATGCACTGTTGAGGGTTCTAAGTCAAGACAGTGCGCTGGCTAATTGCTGAGCCAAAGCATTCAGCCAGGGGTATGAGGTAATGGGGAGGTTGTGAGGGTTAATTACCCCAACACCCTCCATTTTTGATAATTGATTTGTGGTGTACTACCTTAGTAGTGAGCACCACTTTTTTAATTCAGGCTTTTTGTTAGCTCGCTGGTGCATTTTCACACCTTAATTACAACAATTAATTGCAGGAGAATTAGTTTCTTAACTGTGGAATAATTATATCATAGGGGTTAAGTGAACAATATTATTTAAACTAAAAACAAATAAAATAACTAAAAAATATTTTATATAAATGTTTATTAGTCACTGCTGGGGGGTTAAGAAGAGAACACTATTAATATCTCAGTTTTTAGTATTTAAAATGCATCAAAGCTTGAATTGAGTCAGAAGGGAAAATTGGTATAGTCTGGGTACATCCTAATTTAGTAATATGGGCTTCTGACCTATTGGAGCTCTTTAGAATCGCCTTACTTGGATTGAATGGTTGATGGAGGGTCGGTAGCAGGTAGGATATATTTATGAAGCAGAGATTTAATATATGACACAATCATTGGCGGGAAAATATTTACCTCTGGTGAAACCCCTCCAAGGCTATAAAAGGAGGTGGTCGCAGAGTAGAAGGTTGAACTAAATTTGCTGTAATACTGGGAGGGACCACCAAATGGCCTTTTTGATTCCGCTGATTATTTGGAGTAACCTGCTACCCAAACTCGTGCTATTTGCCCAAAAAGTATTGATAAAGGTATTACCCCAAACTAAGGGGTTCCACCGAGAATTGACCAGGGCCATTTGGCCAATTTTATTGTCATTTTCATCCAAAACGCTCTTCTTTCAATATCAGACATGCAATTTTTCAACAAGGCGGATGAGGAAGTATTCATGAGAGTGACCTCAGAGGGCTAGATTAGTGGTGACGGCTGCGGTTTCCCAGTAGGGTGTCACTAGGGTTAACGCTGATTACACTATATAAGTCCCTTAATTTGCAGTAGATAAAGCAGTAACAAAATAGAAATTTAATAACTTAGAATTTATTTTGTATATTCTTGGTTGAGAGTGGAAGAGAACAGTATTATCTCATCTATTTGTAATTGCAGCTCTTGAGAAAGAATTTGAAGGAATTAGTCCCTTGTTCAAAGCATTTCTAGTTACTCCTCTGCTCCTATGTGAAGAGAGGAAGAGAGTTAGCACCATAACTAATTGGTCTTGAGAGGGATAACTAGGGTTAAATTTCGTCATACTATTGCCAACTTTTTTAAGTATATTAATAATTTATTTCAACTCTTATCTAAAAATATGTGCAGTAGAGTTGGGAGCCAAGGCGAGAAACCTAGTTGGAAGCTTACAGTTAAATGTTAACTACCAAGGGTAATTGAGTACACAGCTCCACACATTCTACATTTTGGTGCCCATTAAAGGGGTAGTTAAGCTTCAAGCCAAAACAATGTCATACAAAAGTGAATCTAGAAAACCATGCATGGAGTTGGAAACCATTAATCAAAATGTGCTGAGCCTGGCATCACAAGTTGAATTCTTACTTTGGAGGAGCATGTACAAAAGTAGAGGATTGTATTGAACAAGTTAAGAAAGTCAATAACAACCTTTATAGAAAGTTTACCTCCTTAAAGCGAAAGGAGAGCGAATTACTCAAGGATATCTTTTTCAAAAGCCTGAATGTGAAGTGGACAGAGAACACTTCAGTCAGCTTCAGTAAGACATGGCTTGAATGTTGAAGCGCATTGAAGAACTTAAAAACACTTGTGTAATTGCAGCCATATGGAGGTTAACGAGGCTGATAATATATGCATAAAATTACAGACCAAAATACCCCCATAGAAGAATATGCTAAAATCATTCTCTTCAATGTTGGAATTTACCCCCATGTTTACTCCTTTCATTAGTAGGGTTTTCAGGCAAGAATCCCGGCCAGCGGAGTCACAGAAAAAATTCAGAATATGCCAAAATTTCCCACATTTCACCGGAATAACGCACCAGCATTTTTCCACCTTTAGTGAGATGACAATGTTCATATATGAGGACTGACAAAATATGGTAACCGTAGTGATTTGTGTAGACACTGATTGTCAGATTCTTGTGTTGCCCCATCTCAACGGGGACAAATAAACGTACTCTGAAGCTTAATAAGGTATTATGCCTTGATTTGGCAGTCCTAACCAAATGTCCAACTATAAGCAGGAGTTTATGGGTATCCAATTCAGAAAGGACAAGGCCTTGGCTGCTTTTGCTGACCAATCTTACCATATTCACAGATCCTTAGTGGTGCGAAAGTAATACAGAATTTTGATGCATGCATAGGTATGCAAGTGGCAATTTGGCCCTACAAAGAGGTGCATCAGATTATGGCATCAGTGCTTGTAAACTAGACTTCTTCATCACAGATAATGAATCATCTCAAGATTCTAGGAGCACACTTAAAGCACCTAAAAGATCCTTTAAAGTTATTCAGACTAAAGCTCAGAATATTGTAAAACTTGATAATGCCAATAAGGAACCTGAGAATTGATTTGTATTAGAAAATAAACCTACAGTACAGAAAAGAGCAGATAGAACTCCAATTTGCTGTTACCAATATGAAAAACTTGAGCATGTTGTCGCTCAATTTTGGGATAAAAAGCCTATGGGACAAGTAAATTTTTTGTTCAATCTAAAGAAAAATCTGGTCAAGACTCAGGAAAAGGACCAGCAGTCTAGATAGGGAACAATCTAGCACTGAGATCAAACCTGTTAACCCTGACATAATTAATGATGACATTGATATTTTGAATATGTGGAAGAAGAAGCACATGATCCACTCTAACAGGTGGTCAATATGGATGTAAATGCGATTACCCAAGCAAAAGGGAAGGGGATTGACCCCTTAATCATAAAGAAGTTTCTCAGCCATACACTCTTCAGCTAGCAAAAAAGATCAGAAATACTGAAAGTACTGAAGAGTTACTAAGATTAAAACTTGGCAAGGCGATCGCTTATCTACATAGCACAATTAACAAATCATTTACTGAATTTATCCACACAATTAATATACCCTTGATTCATCAAATAGTGCCACTATACATTCCGTAAACACCTTGTTAATATATTCTTAATGTACATATGCTTTCATAATAATTAATTTCTAAGAATATTAGCAATAATTGACAGTGGAACGCCCATCAATATTGTTTTGACCAAATTGTTGAAACAAATGAAGATTTTTCCAGATTTAGAGCACCGGAAAGAGTATGAAACTACTGGCCAGATACCACAACATCTTGTGGAGCATACAGTGTACTACTTTTTGGTTTGGATTGGTGGTTGTATCAGCTCCCACCATAATGTTGGCTAATCAAAATTATGACATACTTATTAGGACGGAATTTCTGAAAACGTATGGTGTGAAGTGTAATTTTGAGGAGAATACCCTGACAATTTTTGAGCTGAACCCTTCTCTTAGTATATTAGTGAAAGGTAAAGTCCGCGGATATAAAAGAGTAATTTTGTAGATTTATTTTATAATAATGGAAAACTTTTCTTTTCTCATTGCATACACTAATTGCAACCAATTTGATTCAAAAATGGTAGGTTTAATAATCAACACAAGGAGATGAGTGCTCACCCAATGTCAGTAAAGGTTGGGAGAGCGTTGTAAAGGGCACAGAGTCAATCTTTTCACCATCCAACGTTTGATAAATGCCCTGGCAACACCAATGGATAAGATAAAACAAAGAAAACAGCGGTGAGTATTTTTCCAGAGATTTTATTATGGCAAGCAAAATGCAACTGATACGTCAAAACTACGCATTTCCATCCCCTGTCATCAGTGGAGCACAAAATTTTAAGTTTTTTTGGAAATTAATCTAAAGGCGCTCTGGGATAAGTTATGTGGTGATTTGCAAAAGCACTTCCTGACCCGTAGTGTACGTTTCACCTCATTTTATGACCTGGGGTTGGTTAGACCTAGAGTTTAAAACGCACAAGCAGCAGATAAAGCTGCTCAGGTGCGCGTGGTGGTTAATCTACTAGATGGTCAATGGGTGATCATAATGAAGTGCATGCGTTGGACCAAGTCAAACCAAATATCTGTCACTTTTGACTTCCTCCTCACAATGGTGAAGCGTGAAGTACTGAGCACCACCTCTCAATTGGTCTTAGAAGCTATGGGAACTTCACTCTTTTGAAATGAAAAACTTCACACTTATGCCGGAGCTTAGCATGAGCAAAGCCATTGCGGTGATTACCCCAACTTTGGTCATTGTGAAAGACTTAACCCAAATTTCCCACACCACAGTTATCAATTTTGATGGGCAGGATCCTGCCCATTCCATATTACAGTGGATAGGCACTCCCTATATGCATCTATTGTCATGCTTTTGCCATAAAGCACACACCTGCCCTTCCAGAGAGGGCATCACTCAAAATAAAATTTTTCCTGATGCAATAGGAAGCACCAACTCCCACAACGAACCTGCCATTGACACTGATGCCGCATTCCCATTGGGTGCTCAGGGTGTTGCATTCAGGTAAAACCTGTGTTTCCACAAGAGTGAAAAAGGCCAAACAGGCCCATAAAGCAGCGTTCAAGGCAGTAGCTTCAGCAGCGTCTGTGATCCACCTTCCCAGACCTAAGCTGACATCGAGTCATTTGCAGCTGAAGCAGCTTGATAATCTGCTCACCAATCATATTGGGCCCACCAACCTGCAGACTAGGTGTTTGAGTCAGATTTATCCATGTAAAGTTACTATGCACCAATCAAAACTGATTCCCCCAACCCAACCCTCCTTAAGTTTTTGTTGACCTCTGATGGTGTACTGCAGGAGCACCTTAAATGCAAAAATAACCTAAATCAAAAATTACCAAAACTGAATCTAAATTCACAGCAAAGGCGACCCTTAAGGACGCTTACACATTGCTGCTAACCGATGCGCAAAAACTGCTGCAGAGAAAGCTGAAAAAGCAGTGCAGGAGAGGCAAGGGAGCCCTTCCCCTCGCACCTAAGGTGCAATGGGGGTTCCTTAATGATAGGGACGTTGAACATCGCTGGACTCAAGCCCCACCATCCTAGGCTAAAAACTAAGTTTTTTAGAAAAAAATTAACCTGTGGACATCCTGGCAATTCAGAAATCACACTGTCCACACAGTGCCAAACATACATGGGCAACCATGCTCCTCCCCTCCCTTTCTTTTTGGTTGCCACACTGTGAGGTTCTTATACATGTGACCTGTAGCTTTAACTTTATATCTAAAAATATGTGTCTCGTTGGTGATATGCTGATCATGTCCTTTTCATGGGATGATGAATTGCACGGTATAGTTAATTTTTATGCCCCAACCTGTGCACAGTCTTTTGGTGGTTTCCTCTCTGGCCATAAATTTCCTCCCACTTCCACCTAATCCCTTTGTGGTGGGTGACCTGAACTTCTGGGCCAACCCACCACTGACTTCTGGTTTTCAACGCCTACCTCTTCCCCACAGGAGCACGTCAAACTCCACGTTCTAAAAGCCACATTGGGGATTTTTGATACCCTCTCTAAGCATGCTCCGTTGCTACCCAACATGTCCCGTCCTCATGTGCATTGTGGCCAGCTGAGGTCTATGTCCCGCATTGACCTCATTCTTGACCTCATTAAACATTTGCCCCAGATTGCAAACTTAACATTGATAAAAATTAATTCCTCCAACCAAGGGATGGTGTCAGTATCCTTCATTTTGGCAAGCCAATTGGCACAGGTGCCAAAATGGTGTAAACTTCGCCCAGCCAAAATCACGTCGCCCATGTTTTCAGCATGGGTGGATACCAAAACTTTGGCACCAGAGTTTGCAACACCGTTCAGTGCTGATCCACTTTCTACCTGGTCATCCTTCGAAGCAAACATCATCCTTCAGGCACGCCACATTTCATCATGTTGCTCTCAGGCTGCCTCAGCGGTCATTAAGCGCATGCTAGAGGAAGTGGGCCACCTGGAGTCTAATGTCTATTCTGCAAGGTACATCCTGACTTGGGGTCATAAGTGGGCAGAAGTGCCTGCTCATCTCAACGCACTAGTAATACAACATAAACATTGCAGCTGTTTTCATTTAAGGCAAAATTTATAAAGGCGGGTGACATGTGCTCAGCCTACTTTTTCTGTAAAACCTTGCATCGTGACAGAGCTTGGCCTACACACAGGTGAGGCAGTCATACAACTCTGTCACAGAAACTCCAGCTGACATGGCAGTCAAAGTTTAAACCTTTTACATCAAGTTGTTTAAGTCCAAACCAGTTGAGCCAGCCAATATTTATGAGCTTCTTGATGGCGCACATATCTGAACAGTTTCACAATACCCAGAGTTAATTTATTTAATCACTTGAGACAAACTCTGGTGTGCTATATGTGGCACCGCACAGTAAGTGCCCAGGTCCAGATGGTATTCCATATGAGTTCTACAAAAAATATTTTATTTATTTCTCCTTTCAAATTCTTGCCTCAATGAACAAATGTCTTTTAGAAACGCGCCTCCTTTATGAGGGCCAGAATGCCTACATGATAACGCTGTATAAGAAAGGGGATAAGCTGGACTTGGGGAACTGGCGCCCCATATCACTTAATAATATAGATACTAAGATATTTACTAAAATTATGGCCAACTGCCTAGAAGAAGTTGCTTCTGAAGTAATATCTTCTGAGTAGTCTGGTTTTATCCCCAAGCGGTCAATATGGGACATCATATAAACTGTAGACAATCTCTGCCAATCTACGGCTACTGGGGCGCTTGTGTTCTTAGACCAACAAAAAGCTTATAGTAGGGTCAACTAAGATTACTTCAAAGCTTGCCTCCATAAAATTCCACCTCCCCCAACAGTTCATTAATTGGTTGATGTTGCTCACAGAGTCTGACACGATGGCTGTGCTTGGCCCTGGTTTCCTCACTGAAGTGGTTCACCATCAAAGGGGTCTCCGCCAAGGGGACCTCTAATCCTACTCTTATACAACTTCAGCCTTGGCCCCTTATCCGCAGTGTGAATGCCCGTTTTTCTGGTGTCAGGAGCAATGCCAAGCACCTGGTAGGATGTTGGCACTCGCTGATGATTGTGTGGTTAGGGTGTCTAACAACCATGATGCACGCGCGCTGATGGCAACTATCTAGTATTACTCCAAGTTCAGTAACGCCGCCCTTAATACCTCCAAAAACGAAATATCCTCAGCTGGTACTAAACCCTTTGGTCACTGGCGCCCATTAGTCAGACTGCTCCAGCAGCTAGCTCTCTGGTTCACTTGCCCCAACCACCCCATACCACCCCCACTTGTACTCCCTTTTGTGTCAAGACCCTCTGCTGGTCCAGTGTGCCAATTTGGGAGTGTGGCAGGAGGCGTGAATGGTCGCCTCATTGGTAATGGAGCACCACATCCTCAACAATGCACAAAGTGCATCGCCTCACTCAGAGCCCATCAGACTACCAATACAGGCTGGGTGTTGCTTGCCAAATCTATGCTCCTGTCAAGAGTCTGGTTAGTTGCCCACGCCATCGCTTTTTCACCTCTTTCTTCGCCTCTTTGTATGCCCTCCTCCAAGGGTGGTTTTGCTTAGGCCGCCCTCCCCCAATGCGCCTGGATGTCACGTTTGGCCCTCGCTATAGTGGTGGTATGGGCCTGCTCAACTTCGAGGCCCATGCTACCATTATATTTGGCACCTGGATTGCTGCAGTCACCAACCCCACAATCTCAGACTATCATTGGTCATGCATAGTCCGCTCCAATTTTACCCATGCACTTTGCATCCGCAATCATATCCACCCCATTCTCTACTTAACTATCTGGCTATTCATCCTGCCATGGGCCCACATGGGATGCCACCTCACTTCAAATGAATTCTCCTCTCCATGTGGAGCGCTGAGTGGAGAATCGGCATCACTGGACACACCGCCCAGAGGGGTCGTCCTACTCCCTGTTTTAAGCAAGAAGACCGTGGATAAGTCATTTTAAACAACCTGGTACTCCAATGTCCCCCCATTACCCGTGTGGACTATCTTGAAAAGATAGACATCCTGTATTCTAGGGAGACCCAAAGGACATTTGGAGGTACACACATCATCCTCTGTTACAACCTCAGATTTCTCGCCCATGTGTGGAGATGCATGAGAAAGGTGCACCAAACTGCTGAGCAGTCCAATGCCTCTCAGTCTTCATGGATTGTGTGTATCAATACGGGCCATTAGTCCATCACTTAAAAGAATGCCCGCCATCACAGGCGATCTGTTGGTTTGTTATGCGCCTCCTTTTTCAGGAGAGAGTACAGACTTTCAGCCTTTCTAAGAAAATATTTACCTGTTCTGAAACCTCTCCTATCCACCCTTCTCTCCACGCCTTGATTGTTGCAATAGCGTTATGGACGATCCACACTATTTTCCTTGACTCACTTTCTGGCACAACCCAAACCCTCTGTGAGCTGTGCGTCGCTTCCCTCTCACCTTGTGGATCACTTTCAAACTTGGTTGTTTGGCCACCTGCCATCCTGCCTCCGCCAGCTGGTGTCATCCTGATTCCCTACCTGGTTCCTCTCATCAGACCCTTTCATTCATTCATGTTCAGTTTTGGCACGTGCCTCCCCTGACACTCCCCTCTTCCCTCCACCGGTGGTCCTTATGGTAACAGGAGGTAGCTTTGGCTCCTTTGGGGTACCCTTATGGTTTCTTGGTGTTATGTTGTTGATGTTTATTGGAAGTGTCCATCCCATGGTCGGCCTTCCCCCAATAAAATTTATATAGGTAATAGTGTTTGCTCCTATTGACACTCCACTGGAGAAACGGCAGCTGTTGCTGATGATTTAGCCCTCTGAGGTCACTCCCATGAGGACTTTCCTTATCTATATAATCAATTTTTACCGCACGATTGGGGCAACAACATCTTCTGGTTAATTGATGAAAGTGTCTCCACATTTTCGAAATAACCTCAGCGGAGTACCCTTATTTGGCTAGCAACCTGCTATGGTGATGGAACCTTTACCTATCAATAGCAGGTTGCATCACCTAAAGGTTAGACTGTGAGTTGCTCCCTGAAGCATTGTCAATTCATCAGCAACTAAAAATAATCTCTGAGTCAGTCTGCAAAAAATTATGATTTACTATTTTGAAATACCAATATTATATTAGCTATTGATCATAAGTAAATACATTGTAGGGGATCACCCCCCAATGCAACAAAAGTAATTTGGCGGGATAAAATCCCAGCGAGTTAGCTAATATTTGTCAAAGTGTTTCCACAAACAATATTTATTACTTAAATTGATACCTCCCACATCCACTATTGAATCTAATCCCCTAGTGGCAAGCAACGATATTCTGATCCAATCAGCTGGATAATATGGGCATATCAAAATCCTAACATATCCCCCCTGCTTGACTAGATTACCCAGCAGAAGATAAGAGTTTAGGGAAGATATGCTGCCTTGGCCCATGGTCATCATATTGAAAAAAACTTCAGAGGGGCTCAGTGTGATGGTCAAGGCGCTGCCTGACTGCCACATAGCCCTGACCCCCCTAAGGTGGGGATCCGAGCTATTAATAACTTATATAAAAATAATAATAAAAGCGTAGGGCTCAAGGGCAACGACCCTCAAAAATGGCATTCTGAAAGATCAATGCCAATAAATCGATGGAACCTTGGAGCAAAGGTGGCAAAGGTTGATGTAAAACAGTGACTGGGCCAACCAAAGGCCATCAACCCAAAGTCTGATGAATGAAATGATGAGAATGGCAATGGTAAAGGGAAGCCCAGCGAATCAGGGGCTGCCAAGCCAAAGTATGCCAAAAATGGAAGTGTCAAGAACCATGGCATTAGGTAGCTCAGTGAATCAGGAGCTGCCAAGCTGAATCCGCTGCTCAACAAGAATATTGAGAGCCACGGTGAAGGGCAGCCCAATGCACAGGGGCTGCCAGGCCAACTTATCCCAAAAATGGAAATTTTTGTGATAAGGGCGACATGAGAATGTTGAGCTCTGATTCAACCCTGACAAACTAAAATATATTCTAAAAAGTTTCCGTGACGCCACGGGTACCTAATGAATGGTCTAGAATGGGCCTAAATGGGAATTTCAGAGGCTGAGATTCTCAAAATAGGCCCACAAATAGCTGCCTGCAGACTCCGTGGGGACCAATTCCCCCATATCCCCGTTTTATATTATAAAAACAATGAAGCGAAGGTGTTTAGGACAACTTTGTCTTCTAATACATACAAATAAAACCTCAAAAATCGAAAATGAATTTTGCAATTTCAAAATCATCTATTAAAATTTTGATGGAAAACCAGGGATTTTGAGCGAAGAATATGGACCATTCCTCAGATTTTGACAGAGCAGTCTCCTCTCTGTATGCTCTCTCTGGGGGACAGACTGTCCTCCTCAGTGTGAGCATCATCCTCACCATATTCCAAGGATACCTTAATCACTCATCAAGCCAACGAACAAAGCACTTAACCACCGCAGCCCTCTCATGTTTGTGGGCCCTCACATGGGCCCTCTTGCCCAACTGTTTTGTGGCAATGTGGAAAGACCCCATTCATCAAACTCAGCTCTATCTGCACTCAACACTTCTAATCTAACCTTTGTCAATGCAGCTCCTCTTCTTTATTCTTATTCGCTGCCAACTCTCTTGAGTGTTGTTCCCATGGCATCATGCCATTTCAGACTATTTTGGTCATTCTTTATGACAATATGAACTGGTCCACCTGTTTGACCCCAGGATGGGTATCAAAGACTTTTCATCATTCACAAGATCTTCTCAACCAGCTTTAATGAGTCCTTGTTCTCTCCAGCGCCTTGGGACTGCTCATGACATATCTAGTATCAACCCATCCTGATCCTACTAATAACAATAAATGTGTTCTCCTTTGATTCTGCCAAACTTCATCACTAAGCTAATTATAGTTCTTCCCCCTTCTACCAAGTGAACAACAGAAGGTGTGATCACTGCTAGATTTTTCTTTACTGTGGCAACAAAACAACAATAAAAAGCAATAATTAAAGAATATTTTGATTTTTTTATTTTTTTCAAGGTAATTTCGTATAAATACATACTTCTTAATTTCTTTATCTTTTTTATCATTTTTTTCTGTGTTTTTAACTTATGGCATTTTTTCTATTTTTTATTGTTTTATTATTTTTCTCTTATAACCAATAATTCAATTACTTAGCATGGATTCAGTTTATTATATGCATCTATGATGTTCTTTTCATATAGGCATCAGTAACTGACTTGGCGATCATCTTGGATGGACCCAACCATAGGGCGTCCAAATTGTTTTTTATTATAAATCCATGGTTATCACAATAGGCTACCCTAACTCCCACATGGTATTATATCAGCATTTGGCGATTCTTAGCACTCATTTTCTTTACTTCAATCTTTTTTTCAGTGTTATATCAAAACTCCTAAGATTGCAAATTGATCATAATATTAGCCAGCCAGGTTAGTTATAGCTCTACAATCATACACAAAGCTTGTTCGATGGCGTGATACGAAATTGGTGGTTTTTTGACCTTTCATCCATATAAAAGTTCAAATGACATTTTCCTGTGACTATTTATAAACTGATACTGTAAGCGAAGGTTAAGAACTCAGATAAGTTTCCCAGGTTGATGTTTCCCTGCTATAAATTATCATAGTGTTATGACTAGAGTTCCATTGACTTTTTCTACCATACTGTTTATTTCTGGGAAATAGGAAATGGATACCACTCCTCACATTCTCATTAGTTTGTTCAGTCTTGGGATCACATAGGATGTAAAGTTGGTTCCATTGTCACTTAACTAAACCTGTGGGCAAACATGCTGGTAAATTATTTGGTCAGTATAAATCTCGCCATGCTTATAGCATCTACTCTGCTCAAAGCCTTCATCCAACCCATCTACTAAGATGGTCTATTGTGACTATGATTTACTTTACTCTCCCATTATTAACAATCAAGGGTCTCATAAAGTCAACTAATTATGTGTGCCAAGTGAACCCAGGGCTTACTAGCCAGTCTTCCATCACATTCTTGTGCAGCTTGCGGATTTGACATTACACACAACAGGCCATATAAGCTTCAACATCACTGCTGATAGATTTCCATTTAGATACTAGCATATATGGTCCATGGTTTTTCTTAGGCCACCATGGCTGACGACTTTGTGCGTGGCTTGAATGATTTCCACTCATTATGAAAGTTTAGGGAAAAAATATTGTTTTATAAAATAAATTTATTATAGCTTTCCATTTTTAATTTTTGTGTTTTCAATTACTTTCTTTGCATGGTCTGATCTCTTTGGGTTTGTCCCAAATATTTTTCTTCAATCAAATGTTGAAATAATTAATTTGCTTTATGGTATACACCTTGGACTGCAGGCAATCTGATTAACCTGATACATTACATGTTCTGCTCCTGCTGGGTGTATAATTTTAAAATCATGGGCTTGCAGTTTTGAAACCCAATGGGCCAGTCGCCCCTCTGGTTCTATAAGGTTGTGTTACCAGCATAGGAACGAGTAGTGTCACCACTTTAAAGCGTGTCCCATGAATAAATACTCAAAATTGTTTGCAGGCATAAATCACCTCAAGGTACTCATGCTCTGTAATGGTGTAGTTCCTTTCTTCTGGCGTCAATAATTGCTCATATATGACACCAGATTCTCTTCCCCTCATCATTTACTTGACTTAAAATGGTGATGATCGCCGTTAACAAGGCATATGTCTTGATAATAAATTCCAATTAAAATTCAGGTATTTTAGCTCAGGGCTACTCTTATATATTTTCTTAGCACAATGAATGATTGTAAAGTTCTGAAGATAACTCGCTTTATAATTATTATTCTGCATGCTTAATTAAGACAAAGTTCTGTAGATTAGTCCTTGATGTTGCTTTTGACCTACAGTATTTGAACAGTTTGGAAACTCACTAGGCATAATAAAATAGCCCCAACTCTTCTAGTTAAATTTGGGCTTATTTTCCCAATGTAATTGGGAACTTCTTCTGAGGCAGGTTTTAAAACAAGCTGTGGAATTGACATTTCCAGCTTATCAACACTTCTCCAAGGTTAGGATTCAGATAAAGACCAAGAAAAAGATAAAATAAATATAACTTTTATTATAGGCTCTTTATTAAAGGATCAGTCATTAGGCAAGGTGCTGTTATTTATACCTCAAGGGCATCTCCTGGCCACATTTGAGCACAAAATTTCAAAAGATATTTTACCATCTCAGTTTGGCCCTTGAACTGATATGAATGGGACCTTTTCTTAGGTTTATTGGTGACAAGATACTCTCAAAATTATGAGGATCTCAGGGACAAAAAATTTATAAAAACATGCAAATTTGTACTAGGAACCTCTTGATTTGAGTTTCGTCATACTGCTGATGAAATGCACTTTCTGTGAAATTCCTGCATCAATTAAGTAGATGATGTACCCCTAATTGAGACGTTGGCAGGCCTCTCTCTTGAAAGCACTAGGTGCTCCCTTTTGGGCAGTCCATGTGCAAGTGCTATCATGCCAATTACGCGGATTGACATTAAAATTTTGTCCTAGGGCGGGAAATAGATTAGGTTTTTTGTTCATCTGATGGTTCATGGGACTTTTAAACGTTAACTTTGGGTCAGTCCCAAACGATTTTGTATACAAGTTGCTTGATTTTGTTACCAATAATTGGAGCCAATTGCCAAGAATTAACGCATAGGAAATCAGCCATAATGTGTGAGCATATTCAGACCAAGCTTATTAATAAAATACTTGATTGAATTTAAGTTGAGACGTTTGTCCCAAACCGTGTAATTGCAATAGACTTTGAGGTGAAAGAATAGGTATTAGCTCAAGCTTTAAAAGGATTATTGGCCCAAACTGTTGGTTGTTGAAGGAATATTTTTGAGTCAACCACCAGAATCTGACATTTCCCCCTTTTTGACTCAAACATAAGCCCATAGACTCTCAAATAGCCTTCAATGATCTGTTACCATCGGATCAAACGCCCAATGAGCATGGAATTGGGTTTTTTGTCTGGTAACTTTGGCCTGAATGCCCGATGAGTCTAAAGTATGATTCCCTTATTGTTAATTTTGGTCTTAAGCTTTTCTTTCCCATTATTATCACTTTTAATAATAACACAATTCTACGCAATTTCTCTGAGATTGACAATCAACCTGGAATATGAGCAAATTTGTCCGCAACAACACCAGTTGGGCAAAAGTGGCCAGCACAAAAGGCTTAAAGCCCTTCCAACCTGCCAGGGAAAAACGCCCCGGTGGAACACTATTACACTCACCCACCAAAAAGGGTGAGCACAACGCCACACCTGGAGTTTTGCAAATCCTGCAAAAAATGGGCGCATATACCAAAATTGAGCACTCTCAACCCTTATCCTCCCTTGAACATGGCCTCAGAATCATGGTCGGCAATACTTCCCTTGAGTCATGGGAAAAAATGGGGAGGCCTTCTCCGCAACTTTCCCAAACACTGTCTCAGTAAATTACAAAAATTTACACAGAGGATGGGTGGACGTCAGGTTCATGTCCATGGAAGAAGTGGCAGAAGCAGCAAAGATTAAATTTTTTATAAAAACCAATAATGAAGACAGAATTATCTGCACGGTGTGCACACGATGGAATGAGGAAAACAACCTCTTCATCATATTTGACTGACTTCCAAGCACCGTGCACTGTGATGTCCTCGCAGATGAACTCCGCGGGGGCCTCAAAGGGTACGGAGTAATCAAACAATTTGAATTCAAAAATTCCCCCTCCAGCCCCACCTGTGCACAGGAAAGGCAATTGCTATTATTGAACCTGACCAAGATGTGGCTGAGGACATCACCCTAATTCCCCGCACAGTGACCATCAACCTCCCCAATGGCAGTGTATCCTGCCCCCTCCGTATCACACCAGAGCACACCCCACCCATTTGCGAATTCTGCTCAGCAATAGGCCACAAGGACCATGCCTGCCCCATCAAATGTGGGATTAAAGCACCAGAATTCTGCGAAGACAATATGGATGAAACAAGCCCAACTTTTGGGAAAATTAAAGACTCTGCTTTCGTTGGGACCATCTATTAAAAAAAAAAGACTCTACTTTCGCCTTATATTGGGGTGAAAGAGCTGATATTGCCTTGGTTGAGCCCATCTCGCGCAAGGACTGACGTCACACACAGACCACCCACAAGCAGGCCGCGAGTTCTGCTGAGACCCAAACTCACACCGCAATTTCCCAGAACAAATTTAAGCAGATGCCATGGCAGCACAGCGGAACAACCAATCAGACCCAACACATAAAACCTAACACAACCAAAACAAAAAAACTGTTGGACACAACCAATCAAACACATTTAACCAAGTGGGAGTAGATCCACATTGCACCACTGAAAATCCTCCCAACCAATCATATATGTTTAACGATGACATGGAAGACAACTTCAGCCAACTACAATGTGAGAAGACCTATGCACAGGAACCAATCACCCCAACCCACAACTCCCACCCATCAAACTCACAGGTAAGCGGAAAAAAAAAATTCTGATGGGGTAAATGCCAACACGCGCCAAACCCAAAACATACGGAGTAATCCAAGCTAGAAAAAACCAAATAATGCCAGCTCCAAGATCGCCGATCAACACACTGACAACAATATGGCTAACTGACCTCACACTCACAGCATGACCTGCGAGAAGGAACTGGGTGACCTCAGTGGGTCACCTCAGCGTTCCTGATGTGTGGACTACCACAATCAACATAGGGACGCTCAACATCGCAGGGGCCAAGTCCCCCACGTCCTGGGCCAAAAAAATGACTTTCCTGTGCAATATCCCTGTGGATATCTTGGCCATCCAAGAACCCCACTGTCCACCGGGGGAGGAGGAGTCATGGTCAACCATGCTCCTTCTGGCCAAATCCTTTTGGACATACCATTGTGGGATGGTAATTTGAACAAACTGTAACCCTCCAATAAAAATCCAAAACACAGCCTCTCACCTGGAGGGATGGCTACTCCTAGCGGACCTTGAGTGGAATGGAGAAAATTTCGCCATGGCATGTGTATATGCCCCAAATAATCCAAATGACCGCCAAAAATTCCTGTCTGATATCCCCTCAATCCCATTCCCCGAGGCAACATTTTTCATGGGGGATTTCAACTGCTGGCTAAACACCAATACTGACCGCTGGCCCAAGTCTAGGGCTATACCCCATGGCCACATGGAACTATGCATACTAAAGGCAACACTGGGCATATGCGACACCATACCCAAACAAGCCCCCACCCTTGCCAACATGACAAGACCTCACCACAACAATAACCAGCTGGTCTCAATGACCCAGATTGACCTTATGCTCACCCCTATAGACTTCCGGCACTGAGTATCGAACTTTACAACAACAATTATCCCTTTCTCTGACCATTGGATGGTCTTGATAATGCTATCATCCTCAGAAAAATACAAAAAACCACCCACCTGGCACAGAGTTCACCCGAGCACCATCCACCTTCCAGAACTTAAACTCTGGATCAAGATGGTGCTAACAACACAGCAAGAAAGACAATCACCTGATGGAAATTGTATCACCGAATGGGAAACATTTAAGGCTCATGCAACTAAGAAAGCTTGCCACCTAAACTCCAGAAAAACAGCCGTGATGTCTGCGACAATCAACAAGGCTATCAGACAACTTCAACACCTAGAAAACAATACACCTAGTGAGGGATACACCCCCCAATGGGGCCGCCTGTGCTTTCAACTATCAACACAGGTAAACTCCCTATTTAGAAAACACCAGCATTAAACTGAGATATGTTATAAATCAAAATACATTTTATCCGGAGAAACTCACACAGCCCAATTTTTCCGCCGCTTTAAACCAATTTCAAAGATGGCTACCTGCACACAGGTCTGCCAAACGGATGACACAATGGCATCCACACCTTTGGAAATATCAGCTGAATTACACCGATTTTACACTGACCTGTACACGGCGGATTTCGCATCACCCAACAAAATTGAAAATTTTTATCATCTGCCAATATAAACACCATAGCTGGCCAACCAGACCTGGCAGCACCCATAACAAAAGAAGAACTATGGGAGGTAATAAGATCAACCCCACGCAACAAGTGCCCTGGGCCTGATGGCCTCCCATATGAATTTTTCAAAAAATACTTTAAGCATATCTCACCAATACTACTAGCAACTATGAACAAGTGCCTAGAAGACACAGCCCTGCTACCTGGCAGCCAAGATACATACGTGGTCACACTCTTCAAAAAAGGAGACCAGGCAGATCTGAACAACTGGCGCCAATTGCTCTCACCAATACCGATACAAAAATACTAACAAAAATTCTAGCCAAACGTTTGGGTTGCATCGCCCAGCAACCCTCTCAAACCATCAATTTGGTTTCATCCCAAACCGCTCAATCTGGGATAACATCCATACAATTGCAAATATCTGCCAAGCTAACCCCACAGGCGCCCTTGCTTTCCTGGACCAAAAGAAAGCATATGGCCGAGAAGTACACTGGGGATACCTAGAACAATTTCTGAAGGCCTTCAACCTAACACCCCGCTTCATAAACTGGGCGCTCCTCCTAACGCACTCAGCCAAGTTTGCAATCAGAGGCCCAGGCTTCCTAACCGACACCATCACCCCCAAAGGGGCCTCAAACAAGGTGACCCACTTAGCCCCTATTATACAACTTCACCCTTGACCCCCCTTCTCCGCATTGTAAACTCAAAGCTCACCGGAATCAGGTTGGAGGGACAACCACCAACTAAAATGCTCACTTTCGCTGATGACTGCGTCGTTGGAGTCTCAGGCAATAAGGATGCCAGGACGATTGAGCGCATCATTCACCAATATGAGTCAGTGAGTAATGCCATGCTGAACAAACATAAAACAGAGGTGATTGTAATGGGCAAATTCAGCTCAAACTGGGCCCCACCCCCACACCACCACAGAAACCAACCAACCACACACACATAACCACACAACAAAGACCCAAGCCAATAAAACCACTGTGCTTACCCTTTGCACCCCACCCCGCCACTGACCCATTCCGTCATCTGGGCATATGGCTAGAAGCTGGTGGATATGCTCTTGACACCATAGAAACCAACATCTTGGACAACATCACAAAAAGAATGACATGTATGCGAAGGAATAAAACCAGCCTAACCGGAAGAGTTGTATTAGCCAACTCCCTGATCCTATCAAAGCTATGGTTTGCTGCCCATGCGATCCCTTTCTCCGCCAACTTCACCGATGCAGTCTACAAGCTCCTACAGAACTGGCTATGGTCAGGATACCGTGCACCTATCAGGCTGGAGACCATGTACGGCCCATGGAAGAAAGGCGGGATGGGGCTGCTCAACTTCATGGAAAGAGCAACGCAAATACTAGGCTCACGGATAGCCTCCACGACGTCACCCAACCCACCATCCCTCCACTGGGCTAAGGCAGCCCAAACCAATTTTGCAAGGGCACTACATCTGAGATCTCCTTCCAACCCGAAGACCCTGATGAAGTACCTTGTAACACACCCAAACGCCACTGGACCACATAACACCAATCGGTATTTCAAACGCATCCTATACAACCTAAGACAAGGAAAGTGGAGTTTCTCAAATGCACAGCAATCTGAAGACACTCACCCTCAAACTGGATATGTGCAACTCCACAGAGGACAAATGGTATCTAGTGCGCCCAACCCATTACCAACCTTCCCTCTGTCCAGGATCGACTACCTAGACTACCAAGACATCCCATATGATCTACAAACCCAAAAACAGGTGTGGAACCTCGTCACCTGTCCCCTCCTATCCCCACAAGTATGCTCCACAATGTGGCGATACATGCGCCGCACATACAGAACAGCTGACCGTACGTTCTCAATGTTCAAGACATGCGCCATCTGTGGCGGACCCAACACACTAGCACACCGCCTGGAAGAATGCCCACCATCTGCGCATATCTGGGCCAACGTGATGCACTTGTTTCAACAATCACCCACAACCAAATTCCGACTGTCCCGTGATATCATGGCACTCAACATGGCCTCACCTATCCCCCGGACACTGAGGGCCCTAATTGTGTGTATTGCAATATGGTCTATTCACACAATTACCCTCGACGCATTCAATGGGGTCTTCCACAACCTTAACCAAACCATCGTCAGGTTCCACAACCACTTGGCTGACCACTTCCAAGCCTGGCTGTTCGGCTCACTCCAACACAAATGGAAGAAACGGATGTGTACATGGATTCCAATATGGTTCCTCCGATATGACACTGAAAACCTCACAGTCTCCATAGGTGGTACACCCTACTAGCCAGGGTTGCCATGCCACCCAAGGTCTAGTCACCCACCACCCTGGCCCCCAGCCACACCAAAGTGTGCCATTTTCGTATTTTGAGTTCTCTTTAGTTGCTTTGCTCTCTTTTCCCGCTTCTGTTTTTCTCCACCTCCTCTTTTCTCCTACATATTGGATGTGTCTGTCCCCTGGTCAGCCATCCTCGTACAAATAATAATTTTGTTCTGAATGCCTGTCAAATCTCAAGTTGAATACTCTCCCCAAACTCAAGTATGAACTAAAGTATTAATTAGAATAAAACTACTATCGATATATATATATTTATATTTTTTGTTTTGGTTTTTTAACTTTTTCTTTTCTTAATCAGCCCACTTAATAAACCTTCTCTGGAATTTTGCATGGACTTGGTTGTATATATGGCCAGTCCTAATATCCTTGATTGTGTATATGAACTTAGATGTTTTCTCAATCACTTCAAATGACCTGATCCAGATGTGATCTAAATTTTACAACTGGCCTGATCCATATATGTTGCAAAATAGAACTTCGTCATTAACTTCAAATTCAGCCAGTGTGTAGCAATTCTCTAAGTCCTTTTGATGTCGTGCCTTTTTCTCAGTAAAACTTTTGTTGAAGGCTTGAGCTTGTAGTTTAAAAAGCATCTGCAAGCTTCTCAATGTACTGAGTATAAGTTTTTTTGCCAGGATCCTCTAGGCCCAAATACAGCAGCGTTGGTAGGGCTGGGTGTCAGCCATATAATACTTGAAATGGAGACATCCTGGTTGACAAATGGTAGGAGATATTGTAGGCAAAGACTGCCAAGCTTAGATAAGTGCTCCATTTAAATGGTTTGGCTGATGTTAATTTCTGATAATGTTCATCAACACCCCATTTGCGCGCTCAACAGTCCTATTAGTTTCAGGGCTATAGGTAGCAGAAAAAACACCTCTTACTTCCATTAGTTGGTTCATCTTGGCAAGGACGTTGGCGGTAAGCTGGTTCTGTTATCAGTCAGAATAGCCTGAGGACATCCATGTTTGTGGATGATCTTTTCAAGGACAAACTTAGCAGTAATTGCCGCTCCAGCTTTCTGAATGGCCTTGGCCTTGACCCATTTGTTCAAGTGGTCAATGGCTACAATTATGTACTTGGCCTTCGTATTGCTTGTTAGAAGTGGGCTGACAACATCAATAAATACAGTGTGCCAGGCAATCTTGGGCCTAACAAGCTGGTAAGATGAGCTTTTTGGAAAGGTTTTTCACCTTGGCACTCTGCACAGCATTCTAGCATTTCTTGGATGTCAAAATGCATTGACTCCCAGTAGTAGAATTGCTTCAGATGCTCTTTCAGTTCCTTCAATCCGCCATGCCCTATGGCCTTATGCTCTGCCATTAAAAGGTCTGTTTGGGCTGAGGGTCTTAGTAAAATATTCTTTTTGTCCTCGACAATCTTGTAAAGCATCCCATTTTTGATGGTTGTATTTTTTCATAGATCTAATAAATATCTTTGGACAGATTTGAGCTCATCTTGATACTCTCCGCTGATCATTTTCATAAACAACTCATTAGAGGCATGACTAAGTGTTGCAATTGTGGGTAGTAGGGATAGACATTCGGCGTTTTGGTGTTTTGCCCCAACCTGATGCTCAATGGTGTAGTCATAAGCTTGAAGCTTTAATGCCCAGCTGCTATTCGGCCCTCAGGTTCTCTTAAGTTGTTTAACCATCTTAGGGAATCATGATTAGTAACAACTTTGAAATGAGTGCCATGAAGGTAGACCTGGAATTGCTTTCAAGCATATATGACAGCTAAGCATTCTTGTTCCATCACTGTGTAGTCCTTTCATGAATTTTTAAGGTACAATTAGCAAAGGCAACTAGATGGTCTTCACTGTCTTCTCCAACTTAGGATAACATGGCCCCCACTGCTGTTCAGGATGCATCAGTTTGGATGATAAATTCATGATTAAATTCTGGGTATCAAAGAACAGGCGCTTAATAGGGCCAATCAGAGTTGGTCAAATGCATCCTGTCAAGCTGGAGTCCATTTGAATGGGACCTCATCTTTAAGTGGATAGAAAAGCGGCTCTCCAAGTTGTGCAAAGTTGGCAATAAATTGGCAATAGTACCCAATAATGCCTAGGATACTTGAATATTGCGCTTGTATTTGGGCCACTTCATTTTGGAGATGGCATCCAGCTTAGAGGGTTGGGGCTGAAGACCCACTTATTAATAAAAAATCCAAGGTATTCCAGTTTGTCTTTGAAAAACTGACATATTTAGGGGCTTGATTTTTAATTTTGCAACAGCTTGCCTTCTGAAGACCTTTTCTAAGTGTTCCAGGTGATCGTCAAAATTGCGGCTGAAAACGTTGATATCATTAAGGTACACTAGTACACATGACATTTCAAATCTCCCAGGATTGTGTCCATTGCCTTTTGGAATGTAGCTGGGGCATTGCAGAGCCCTTGAGTCATTCTCGTCAGCTGGAATAGGCCACTTGGGTTATAATTGCATATTTCTCGCGCTCCTCTTTGGGAAGATTTATTTGCCAATATCTACTAATAAGGTCCATTGCCAAGAAGAACTTTGTGCCCTTTATCCTATCTAAGGCATCATCAATTCATGGCAGTGGGTATGAGTCCTTCTTTTTGATGTTGTTTAACTTCCAATAATCAATGACTACACAGTTACTTCCATCCTTTTTCTTCACTATTAAAATTGGTGCTGCCCATGGACTTTTTAAAGGACTAGCATGCCACGATCAAGGAGTATCTTGATCTCCTTGAATACTGCTTCTTCTGATAATTTTGAGCATCTAATTGGGTGGAATCAAATTGGTTTATGATCTTCAGTATTGATTTTGTGGGTGACACCCTTAGCACATCCCAAATTGGAATCATCCTGTGCAAATATTTCCTGATATTTAGAGAATAATTCCTGAGCTTGGCCTTTCTCAGAGTTGGTCAGGTTGCTTAAATTGGCCATATGGACAACATTATTTATTCTTAGTAGGTCCTTATCAGGAGCCCTAACTTGACAAAAGTTCTGAACTCATGGAATGAGTAAATTTCCAAGCTAGGGATCAGGAGTAGAAATGCGATTGTTTGATGTCACTTGATGGAGATGGGCCAATTTTGCAGGTTTTCACATAAGATATGTATTTCTCTGTGGCCCAGAATGATAATAACAGGGGCAATGTTTGGTTCAAATCGAGATTTAGACCATGGTTGATATACTTCACCATAAAGTCCTTCCATGATATTAATTGTTAGTCCCATTGGGATGATTACTTATTATCCAGATGGTATAATTATGGTATAATTTGATTGAAGTGGAATGTCATTTGACTCATCAATCTGTGTGGGTAGTGGTTTTATCTTTATGTTTTAAAAACTCAATCAGGATAACTCCATCTTTGTAGGCCAGATTTATAAATAGGCTGGGTTTCTTTTTCTCAACTGCCTTATCCCATTTATAGTAAAGTGGAATGATCTGGCCAGGAATGGCGATCGTATTGTCCTTATGACTGGTAACAATTCCATATCTTTTTAGGAAATCAGTCCAAGTTGGGATATTATAGTTCATATTCAGAAATACTATAGAAGGTGCTGTTACTACAATAGATCAAAATCTGAGAGGTAGGGTATTGTAGGCGCCCAGCGATTTAGTTGTATGTGCTCCAGCTGTTCCATATTCCTGACAGTGGGCAACATCGGATGCAATTTTCAGTTTTTAACCAATTTTGTGCTGACTATATTGACAGGAGCACCACTATTGACAATGGCCCAAACTCTCACCTTGTTCACTGCTATGTCCATATAATCACATTCAGAGTAGTTTTCAGAGGTATTTATTGTATGAATGCTGTGACTGCTGCCAATTCCTGGTGTGATTTCAGGATTGAGCAAATTTCTGGGAATTTATCTGCTAAGGTCTTCATGGGAATAGCTACTTGAACGTTGTTAAGCTTAAGTAGGTCAGTTGAACATCTGGGTTGTAGGTTCAAGCCCTGATCAATAATTTGCTTTGCATAAGGTTTTGATACCTTTTATTGGGCTTCTTTAGTAATTTTCAAGGGTTTAGTTGCTTTTTCTGTGGCCTTAGTAGTGACCATTATGACATCATTAGCCACAATATGGTCGAGGTTATTTTCAGCAACATATTTGGCCCTAAAGAGCTCACCAGGGTCAGTTGGAATGGTTTGAACATCGGTGTAATTAGAGCATTTTACCTCTACTCCACATGCTCTTTTCCCGCCTCACTGTCACTGTTGATTTCTAGAGCAAAGTTGACCCCAGGCTTTTTGTTGGACCGTCTGTCTCATTCTCTAGCAAAATGTCTCTTTTGACCACAGTAGTGGCATGTAATCGGCACTTTTTGCCGCCTTTGCTCGAATTTCTGGTTAGTAGTTCATAAATATTTTCCCTGATCGGACATAGTGTTGCTTTTTGGGCCTAAAAGTCGGGCTTTTTGCTGATCTTTGGCCCAATTAAGGGTATTGAAATTATGGGAACAGCTTCTCAAGTAATTGGTAAGCTCTTGAATTTCCAAGATTCCATTAAATGCAGGTAACATGACATTGTGCAGTTCACAGGAGGGCATAATTGCATGCTTCATTGAAATCTTGGCGTCATACTTATCTATGGCATTGCACCCACACAGAACTTGTGCCTCATGGTAAAATCTATCTGCAAAGTCCTTAATAGTCTCATTCTTCTTGAATTTAATATTAATGAGCTTTCTTTTTTGGGCTTCTAATTTCTCAGGCCCTCCAAACTGTTTTGTCACTGCAATTTTGGCATTCATATAGGACTAATCCGTCACCCAAATAGGGCATAATGAGGTCACAGCTATGTACGTCAAGTTAGTTAATCAGATCTGATCCTTTTGCATGGTCTGATGCTCCCCTCATTGTTTTTTCAAATAACTTGAGAAAAAGGTGAATGTTTCCATCCTTATCAAACTTTGGTAAATTCAATGGTTTAAAGTCAGCTTGCCTTGTTTTTGGCATAGGGGTTGTAATTCTTCTTGACATATTGGTGTATCATTGCCCATAATTGGCCCTCTTTCCTTTTGGGAAGTATCTGGAGTTGGGATTGCTGCCAGCACTCTAGGCATATAATGAATGTTTGAAATATCAGTTTCTGCATTGGTGTCAATTTCTAATGTTCTAGTTTCATGATGCTGCTCTGAACTACTGGATTCTGATGCTTGAATTTGGCCCTTAGTTTTTTCAAATTGTTTTTTGGCTGAATGGACCGAGCTTTTTCCTATTTTCCTTTTGTCAAAGCTGGGTGAGCATTGGTCACTTTTTTTGAGGTTGTCATGCTTTTCTTCAAATAAAGCTTGATTGGATGTTATGATTTTAATGCTTTTTGCCCATACTAGCTACTTGGAAATTTGCATTTGATATTTGCATTCTGAGTTCCCAAATTTCCTAATTAATTTTAGTGTTTCTGGCCTGCAATCTTGACACCACAGTCCAAATTTTTTGGAAATTCCTTGTTGTTCAAGGCATCATCCTCATCCCTATTCAGGATGACTGGTTTTTCTACATGAGCTCCTCCCACTTTGACAAGATTACGGTTTCAGGAGGTACCAGCTTCAGAGCCTTGTTGACTGGGAAAATGATCTAAGATGTCCTTGTCACTAATGTCCATCTCAATGTCACTTTTTAATCTAGCCGAATCTGTCAGAAATTGGTTACTGGAATCCATTTCAGAGAGTGCCACCAGTTTTGAGTGAGCACCAGTTGTGAAGTTCCAAGGATAGCTCACTTGATAACTATTATACTGCACGATTAATTGGGATGAAGTTCCGTAGATTAATCCTCAATATTTCCAGTGGCTTATGGTATTTGAACTGTTCAGAAACTCACTAGACAGATTAAAATAGCCCCGAATCTTATGGTTGAATTTGGGCTTAATTTTCCCAATGTAATCAGAAGCTTCTTCTGAGGCAGGTTTTCTTACAAGCTGTGGAATTGATGTTTCCAGCTTTTCAACACTTCTCCAAGGTTAGGATTCAGATAAAGACCAGGAAAAGGATAAAGTAAATATAACTTTTATTATAAAGCTATTTATTAGATAATCAGTCTTTAGTCCAGGCGGTGGTACTTATACCTCTAGGGCATCTTCTGGAACATTTGAGCACAAAATTTTAACAGATATTTTACCACCTCAGTTTGGCCTTTGAACTGGTATGACTGAGACCTTTTCTTAGGTTTATCAGTGGCAAGATACTGTCAAAATTGGGAGGATTTCAGGGATAAAAATTGATAAAAACATGAAAATTGTCCTAGGATATTCTTGATTTGAGTTTCGTCATACTGCTGACGAAATAAACTTTCAGTGAAATTCTTTCATCAATTAAAGTAGATGAGGTACCCCTAATTGGGATGTCAGCAGGCATTTCTCTCAATAGCACTAGGTACTCCCTTTTGGGAAGCCCATGTGCAAGTGCTATTGTGTCAATTACGTGGATCAACATATAAATTTTGTCCTAGGGCGGGAAATTGATTACATTTTTCATTCATCCTATGGTCCATGGGACTTTTTAAACGTCAACTTTGGGTCAGTCCCAATTGATTTTGTATACAATTTGTTTGATTGTGCTCCCAATAATTGGAACCAATTGCCAAGATTTGATGTATAGTAAATCAGCCATAATGTGCGAGCATGTTCAGTCTAAGCTTATTAATAAAGTACTTGATTGAATTTAAGTTTAGACATTCAGCCCAAACCGTGTAATTGCAATAGACTTTGAGGTGAGAGAATAGGTGTTAGCTCAAGCGTTGAAAGGATAATTGGCCCAATCTGATGGTTGTCAAAGGAATATTTTTGAGTCAACCATCAGAATCTGACAATGATTCTTAATCTCATCATTCAACAAAAATTCTTTTTTGGATTCTTTAATAGGTAGAATAATTGCTCAATGATTCCAGTAAAATACTTTAAGAATTGGCTATAATAGCTGACCATCCCAAGAAAAACTTGTATGCCTTGAATGCTCTTTAAGATTGACATCCACTCAATGGCTGCTTTTTTAGCAATTGCAGTTGTAATCTGCCAGAGTTTATTACAAACCACAAATATTCAAGTTCTTTTCTAAAGAAATGGCATTTTCTCAGCTTGATTTTCAGATTTGCCGTTGGTAAGCGTTTAAACACTTTCTCCACGTGAACCAAGTGATCAGTAAAGTTCCTGCTGAAAGTGCTGATATCATCTCTTTATATCAAAACATAAGACGGCTTTAAATCATTAATATTGATTCTATTGCCCTGTGAAATGTTGCTGCTGTATTGCACATTCTTTGAGGCATCCTTATTGGCTGGTATGATCCTTGTGCAGTGATATCATACATTTCTCCTGATCTTCTTTTGGCAAATCTATCTGACAAATTCATGAAATCAAATCTATTGCTGAAAAATACTTGACTTGCCCTAGGCGATCAAGCGCGTCATCAATCCTGAACAGTGGATAGAAACCATTTTTGGTGATTTTATTAAACTGACAGTTATTGATAACCATGCAATTTGATCCATCATTATTCTTTACAATGAGGACAAAATTCCTCCATGGACGCAATGACGGAATGAGGAGCCCATGCTCTACAGTTTTCTGATTTCTTCACTGACTACTCCTTCAGCAGCCCTATACCAATGGACAGGTCGCATTTAGATCTTGTATATTCCCAATATTACCCTTATAGCTCACTTTTTAGTGCATCTGAGGTCTTGATCATCCTGGACACATATCACTCAATATTTTTATAATAATCGTAGCACTTCTTCTTGCTGTCATTCTGATAAATAAGCCAGTTGCTCATTAATGATCAATACTTTAACACTTTTGGCAACATCCTTTAATTGCATTTCAGGTAATGTTCCAAAGTCTTGGAATTTACTGTGTTACGCCATCAGGGTTAAATGCACATATTTGATAATCTATTTTTTCTACTTTTATTGGTTTTTGCTCAGATTAGCCAGTAGCACTCATATTTCGCTGTGGCCTGGCATTATAATCCCCAGTGCTACCCATGGCTCTAGTTTATATTCATTCCATGGGGTGACAATTTCTCCATATAATTGTTCTGGTATTTATAGCATTAATCCTGTATTACCTATTATTTGCATTCCCAGCAGAATGGTATTTGTCATTTTTGTCCACAATTTTATCCCATATTTTTTAATCTCCTTCAGCATTTCCTTACTTTTCCATCCGACCAAATTATGCTGAATGGGAATAATGCCATCATTGTAAATCAATTTAAATTAATTTTTATTTGGGGAAGGCCGACCATGGGACGGACACTTCCAATAAACACCAACTACAAAATTCCAAGAAAACTAGGGGCATCCCAAAGGAGCCAAAGCTACCTCCTGTTGCCATAAGGACCACCGGTGGAGGAAAGAGGGGAGTGTCAGGGGAGGCACGTGCCAAAGTTGAACATGAATGAAGGAAAGGGTCTGATGAGAGGAACCAGGTAGGGAACCAGGATGACACCAGCTGGTGGAGGCAGGATGGCAGTTGGCCAAACAACCAAGTTTGAAAGTGGTCCATAAGGTGAGAGTGGAAGCGACGCACAGCTCACAGAGGGTTTGGGTTGTGTCAGAAAGTGAGTCAAGGACAATAGTGTGGATCGTCCATAACGCTATTGCAACAATCAAGGCGTGGAGAGAAGGGAATAGGAGAGGTCTCAGAACAGGTAAAGATTTTCTTAGAAAGGCTGAAAGTCTGTACTCTCTCCTGAAAAAGGAGGCGCATAACAAACCAACAGATCGCCTGTGATGGCAAGCATTCTTTTAAGTGATGGACTAATGGCCTGTATTGATACACACAATCCATAAATACTGAGAGGCATTGGACTGCTCAGCAGTTTGGTGCACCTTTCTCATGCATCTCCACACATGGGCGAGAAATCTGAGGTTGTAACAGAGGATGGTGTGTGTACCTCCAAATGTCCTTTTGGGTCTCCCTAGAATACAGGATGTCTATCTTTTCAAGATAGTCCACACGGGTAATGGGGGGACATTGGAGTACCAGGTTGTTTAAAATGACTTACCCACGGTCTTCTTGCTTAAAACAGGGAGTAGGACGACCCCTCTGGGCGGTATGTCCAGTGATGCCGATTCTCCACTCAGCGCTCCACATGGAGAGGAGAATTCATTTGAAGTGGGGTGGCATCCCATGCGGGCCCATGGAAGGATGAATAGCCAGATAGTTAAGTAGAGAATGGGGTGGATATGATTGCGGATGCAAAGTGCATGAGCAAAATTGGAGCGGGCTGTGCATGACCAATGATAGTCTGAGATTGTGGGGTTGGTGACTGCAGCGATCTAGGTGCCAAATATTTTGGTAGCATGGGCCTCGAAGTTGAACAGGCCCATACCACCACTATAGCGAGGGCCAAACGTGACATCCAGGCGCATTGGGGGAGGGCGGCCTAAGCAAAACCACCCTTGGAGGAGGGCATACAAAGAGGTGAAGAAAGAGGTGAAAAAGCGATGGCGTGGGCAACTAACCAGACTCTTGAAAGGAGCATAGATTTGGCAAGCACCACCCAGCCTGTATTGGTAGTCTGATGGGCTCTGAGTGAGGCGATGCACTTCGTGCATTGTTGAGGATGTGGTGCTCCATTACCAATGAGGCGACCATTCGCGCCTCCTGCCACACTCCTAAATTGGCACACTGGACCAGCAGAGGGTCTTGACACAAAAGGGAGTACAAGTGGGGTGGTATGGGGTGGTTGGGGCAAGTGAACCAGAGAGCTAGCTGCTGGAGCAGTCTGACTAATGGGCGCCAGTGACCAAAGGGTTTAGTACCAGCTGAGGATATTTCGTTTTTGGAGGTATTAAGGGCGGCGTTACTGACCTTGAATTAATACTAGATAGTTGCCATCAGCGCGCGTGCATCATGGTTGTTAGACACCCTAACCACACAATCATCAGCGAGTGCCAACATCCTACCAGGTGCTTGGCATTGCTCCTGACACCAGAAAAACGGGCATTTACACTGCGGATAAGGGGCCAAGGCTGAAGATGTATAAGAGTGGGATTAGAGTTCCCCTTGGCGGAGACCCCTTTGATGGTGAACCACTTCAGTGAGGAAACCAGGGCCAAGCACAGCCATTGTGTCAGACTTTGTGAGCAACATCAACCAATTAATGAACTGGTGGGGAGGTGGAATTTTATAAAGGCAGGCTTTGAAGTAATCTTAGTTGACCCTACTATTAGCTTTTTGTTGGTCTAAGAGCTCAAGCGACCCAGTAGCCGTAGATTGGCAGAAATTCTCTACAGTTTATATAATGTCCCATATTGACCGCTTGGGGATAAAACCAGACTACTCAGAAGATATTACTTCAGAAGCAACTTCTTCTAGGCAGTTGGCCATAATTTTAGTAAATATCTTAGTATCTGTATTATTAAGTGATATGGGGCGCCAGTTCGCCAAGTCCAGCTTATCCCCTTTTTATACAGCGTTATCATGTAGGCCTCCTGGCCCCCAGGAAGGAGGCGTGTTTCTAAAAGACATTTGTTCATTGAGGCAAGAATTTGAAAGGAGAAATAAATAAAATATTTTTTGTAGAACTCATATGGAATACCCTCTGGACCTGGTCACTTCCTGTGTGGTGCACCGCAAATGGCATAACAGGGTTTTTCCCAAGTAATCAATTCAATAACTCTGGGTATCGGGAAACTGTGCTGATATGTGCGCCATTGAGAAACTTATCAATTTTGGCAGGTTCGACTTGTTTAGACTTATACAACTCAGAGTAAAACGTTTTGGACCTTGACTGCCATTTCAGATGGAGTGTCTGCAATGATGTTTTTTGGGTGCCTTACCTGTGTGCAGGCCAAGCTCTTTTGCAGTGCAAAAGTTGTGGAAAAATTAGGTAGACATGTGTCACCTGCTGTTATATTTTTTGCCTTTTACTGAACACAAAGCGATGTTTTTGTTTCTTACCAGTGCGTTTAGACAAGCAGACACTTCTGCCCACTTATGACCCAAGCCATTCTGTACCCTTCAGCAGGGACATTAGACTCTAGGTGGTCCACTTATGCTAGTATGCGCTTAATATCCGCTGAGGCAGCCTGAGAGCATCTTGATGAGATGTAATATGCCTGAAGGATGGTGTTTTCTTTGAAGGATGACCAGGTAGAAAGTGGATCAGCACAGAACAGTGCGGCGAACTCTGGTGCCAAAGTTTTGGTCCTTTTCATGCTGAAAACATGGGCGACGTGATTTTGGCTGGGCGAGGTTTACACCATTTTGGCACCTGTGCCACTGGGCTTGCCAAAATGAAGGATACTGACACCGTCCCTTGGTTGGAGAAAGCAACTTTTGTCATTGTTAAGTTTGCAATCCAGGGGCAAATGTTTAATGGGTCAAGAATGAGTCAATGCGGGACATAGACCTCAGCTGGCCACAATGCACATGAGGACGGGACATGTTGGTTAGCAACGGAGCATGCTTGGAGAGGGTATCAAAAAAGACCCAACGTGGCTTTTAGGACGCGGAGTTTGATGTGCCTCTGCGGGGCATGCATAGAAGGCCACCGCTTGGTGGATGAATCGCCCAGCTGTTCAGGTCGCTCAACACAAAGGGATCAGTTGGAAGTGGTATGGAAGCTACAGCTGAGAGGAAATCCCGGTGAGCCCATTCACAGGTTGTGGCGTAAACATGAACTATAGTGTGCACTTCATCATCCCAAGAAAAGGACATGACCAGCTCAGAACCTTGAGATACAAATTTTTAGATATGAATTTAAATCTATGTGTGTCTGTATAAGCACCCCACAGTGCAGCGACCAAAAAGAAAGGGAGGGGAGGAGCATGGTTGCCCACGTGTCTTTGGCACCATACAGACAGTGGGATTCCTGAATTGCCAGGATGTCCACAGGTAAATTGTTCTTTAAAAAGTCAGTTTTCTAGCCTGGTATGGCGAGGCCTTAAATCCAGTGATGTTTAACGTCCCTATTGTGAAGGAGACCCCCATCACACCTTAGGTGCAATGGGAAGTGCCCCTTGTCCTTCCTGCGCTGCTTTTTCAGCATGCAACTTGAAGGCATTGTGTGCTTTATAAGAAACCAAGATATAGTTATCCCTAGGACTAATTCAGTTTTCTTAGATTTATCATTTTAAAGGTATTGACTTTGACTGAGTTTTTGCATTGAGGTGCTATTGCTGTTCACCTTTGAAGGTCAATAAAATTTTGGGGGAGGTTGGGTTATGAGAGTCAGCTTTGTTTGGTAACAGTAACTTAGCGTGGGTGAATCTAACGCAAACACCTAGTCAGCAGGTAAGTGGGCCCAATTTAATTTGGTGAGAAAATTCTCAAGCCGCTTTGGCTGCAAACGACCCAATTTCATCTTGGGTCTGGGAAGGCGGGATCACAGAAGCTGTCAAAGCTGCTGCCTTGGCCGCTGCTCTACAGGTATGTTTTGCCTTCTTGCGATCTTGTGGGGACACAGGCTTAACCTGAATATAACACCCCAGTACACCCCATGGGGTAGGTGGTATTTGGTGTCAATGGCAGGTTTGTAATGGGAGTCGGCGCTTTACATTGCATATGGGAAGTTTTCATGCTGAGTGATGCCCTCTCTGGAAGTGCAGGTGTGTGCTTTATGGCCAAAAGCATGACAATAGGTTCAGATAGGGGGTGCACTATCAACTGTAACGCAGTATGGGTGGTAGTCCTGCCCATCAAAATTGATAATTGTGGTGTGTGGAATTTGAGTTAGTTTTTCAGCAATGACCGCAGTTGGGGTGATCCCTGCATTTGCTTTGCCCATGATAAGCTCCAGCATAAGTGTGAAGTTCTGCATTTTAAAATAGTGTAGTTCCTCATAACTTTTTAGTCCATCTGAGAGATAGCGTTCTAGTTCTTTATGTCTCACTGTTGTAGGTAGAAAGTCAAAATTGACAAAAAATGGTTAGATTCGGTCTAATGCATGCACTTTGTTTCAACCACCCATTGAACATCCGGGAAATCAACCACCATGTGCACCTGTGCAGCTTCATCCGCTGCTTGTGCGGTTTCTAACCCTAGGTCTAACCAACTCTGGATCATAGAATGAGGTGCGACATACACTATGGCTGGGAAGTGTTTGTGCACATCACCGCAGAACTTCTCCAAAAAGCGCCGTTAAATTAATATAAAAAAACTCAAATTGTGTGCTCCACTGATGACAGGGGCTGGAAATGCGTAGTTTTGATGTATTGGTTGCATTTTGCTTGCCAGAATAAAATCTCTGGCGAAATACTCACCGCTGTTTTCTTTGTTTTATCTTGGCCATTGGTGTCGCTGGGACATTTTTTAAGCTTTGTATGATGCTAAGACTAACCCTGTGCTCTTTACTACGCTTGCCCAACCTTTACCTGAGATTGGATTCACACTTATCTCCTCATGTTAATTATCAAAATTACCAGTCTTGAATCAATCAGTTGCAATAAGTGTTTACAACGAGAAAGAATTAACCCAATCACTCTATTTAATTCCCTTGATTTGAAGTTCTTAAAGCAGTAACAAAAGAATCTCTCTTTCCACTTGGTGTAACTTTCTGAGCCAAATTACTTGAATTTATAAAACAAATTGAATTCACCCATAGTAGTTTTGCTCTAATGTCATCAGATTCTCCGCCAGCTGCTCCAGCGTGGGGCAGCGGCGAAACTCCCCCCATAATTTTCCATCCAGCAGGAAAACGCGCTTGGACTGGTTCACCCAGTAATTCCAAACCTATGGGCCAATTTGTTCTGCCCAAGGATCTCGATGCCCATCTTGTCCAAACCCAAGAGGTGCCCCGCTGCCCCATGATGCTCTCCTGGAGCAACATGCATTTTGGCCTTAGGGTCAAATATGGAAAATTCTTCCCCTACTATGACCAAGCCATTATCAAAATGCCTCAGGCGGTGATGACATCAGCCTGTTTTATTGACTTCCGCCCCTATAAGGGGTACTTTGATCTTGGCTTCCCCAGTGAAGCTGATGCTGCCACTGCAGCAACTGTGCCCCTGGTATTCCAGGGCACCCCTCTCCCCACAACTTGAACTTGGCTCCCAGCGGACACTACTTAGTGGTCCAGTTTGCTGGACTGCCCACCCACCTCCCCCCTGAAGTGCTCCACCAGGAGCTGATTGACAGTTTGGCAGCCTATGGCTCCAACCCCATCTTACAATTTGTGGTCCCAAATTGGGCCACACGACTTGCTGGGCCTCAGGCATATGCCACAATAATCCCTGATTTTAATAAAATTGCAGTGGCAATTCCATCATGCACCATTATTCCCTCAGCACCCGACCATCCATTTTGGGCCCATGTCAAGGGTAGGCGGATGATCTGTCTGTCATGTTTTGAGTTAGACCACTCAAAACGCAAGTGCCCCTTCTCAGCCACTTCAGGTGGATCGGATGACTCATCTGCCAACCTCCAATCTGCTGCCCACCCTGTACAATTTCAGGCATGGGGCACAATCCTACCTCCTCCACCCCCAAAGCCTGTTGCTGCAGCTGCACCTGCAGCCACCAATCAGCCTTCTCCTCACCCCAATGCCATAAATAATTCCTCCAATCAAGCATCGAATGGATCCCAGTTTGATCCCATGCTTCCATAAATGAATCAAACAAACCTCAACTGTATGCTGATTCCTCAATCCAATTCAACCAAAACCCATGGGAATTATTGGCTAAAATTGACGAATCAGGTAAGTTCATTGAAGAACCATCCCTGAAAATCAAGCGGTTCATTAATGCAGAATGGGACGCCAAATACCCCCATGACTTTATACCCCACAGCCAAACGCTGAATCGTTTCACAGTGATCACCAGCTTGCAATCAAAGCAGCTGCAACACCAGATTGTCATCCCATGCTTAAAGCTGTCACAAATCAGTAGTAATACTCAAAGGAGGAATTCCACCTCCTGTTATCCACGCAACCTTAACTCCAAAAAGCAAAATATTGGTGAACAAGTACTACAAAAATACAAACAATGCTATCCAGAACGTGGCAACTATAGCATGGAATCCAAAAGCAAAAATAACCTGATAACATTGCCACGTTCATTCAACTCCTAGACGCCTTAATTAAAGCTGAAAAAGCTTTTAACCGAATATCTCAGTGCCATTTACCTAGCTGGCAATTTCCATGAAATTCCAATCATTAGAGATATTAAACCACATACCGCAGATGCCCCAACGCCATTACTGACAGCTGTGACACGCACTCTACTTTGAAAGTAAGAAGATGCTGCTAAAGAGGCTGCCAAAGATGAGCCCCCTGACCCCCCTCCTCTTCCACCATGGAGGGATAAGCGGCTTCCACTGCCCACCTGGCTGGTTGGTTTTCAAAGCACTTCACTCAATCCGCTCATTAGGGCGCTTTGTTTGAACCAAATAGTTACGTTTTTTTACTATATTTTAGTTTCAGTAATGTCCATCTCCTGGTCGGCTTGCCTCAAATATATATAAAGCAATAACAAAATAGATATTTAATAATTTTTTATTTTATTTTGTATATTCTTGGAATATAGTGAAAGAGAAGAGGATTTTCTCATCTATTTTGTAGCTTCTGACTCCTGAGGAAAGAGTTTAAGGGAAAGGTAACATTGTATAAAGTGTCTTTTAGTTACTCTGCTTGCTCCTATGTGAATAGAGAAAGAGTGTTCCCACAAAGTCTAGCGTCAAACACCATAATCAATTAGTTTTTGAAGTTAAGTTAGGGTAGATGTCATACCGTTGCAAACCTTTTTAAGTTTATCAATAACTGATATAGACGCCTATTGAAGAATATGTGCAGTAGAGTTGGGAGCCAAGATCAGCAACCCAGTTGGAAAGTTATATTTTTTGCTAAATACCTATGGTAATTAAGTACACAGGTCCTAAAATTCTACATGGGCGAAACACTTGATCTTAAGTTGATGCTTATACCAAAGTTTACTACATCAACAAAAATCTGAAAGGGCTTGGTAAAATGGAAAAAGCATAAGTCCAAGTTTGGACTAGCTAAAAGTTTATTTAAAGTAAAAATTGGCCTTAAAATGAAACCCAAATGATGTATAAGCTTCTAAATAAGGGATCATTTGGTTTTGGAGGAGTCTTAAATACCAAGCGTAAGGAAATTTGATGCACAAAAGGGTGAACTCTCATAAGGGTTGAAGTAATTTCTGACTGAGCTAAAATTAAAAAATATATATATAATGAACTATTGGGCGTAACTAAAAGTCTAAATATATGCATAATGAGATTGCCATCATATCTATAAAGATAATTGCTTGAGATCAAGACGCTTTTTAAAAGCAAATGCCAAAATTCTGCTCGTTGATTCATGACAGAATCCAGAAAAGAGGACTTACATTAATAGTATAAAGATCTTCAAGATTTATTGAGCTTTAATAAGTCTATGCGTCACTTGGACTATTACATTATAATATCTGGGATTGCTTTATGCCCAATGGATAGGGACCTTAAAGTTATTGAAAGTCATATTCTTTCATGGTTAAATGACATCATTTTGGGGACAGATTTTCAAAATAAAGATGAACATGATGAGGCCAAGGGGACCAAGTTGATGAACCTGCCTGACCTGAAGCACATCCTGGACCAACTCTGGGTAAGGGCAAATATACCCAAGTTGATTCTGAGGGTGCGCATAATGGCCAGATGAGCGGTAATTACACAGTATTAGAACGCACAGCTATACTAAAAATTATGACAGATCATTACTTTTAATTGGTGAACGGGGCTTTGAGTCCTGACAATTTATAATGTTGCTCAATCCAGTAGAACCCATCTTCTATCAATCACCTATCTCTGAGCTTACTCAAACTACAGTACAATAATGGATGGAAAATTTTCGTTATTGGTCAGATTATGTGCATTGTCTTGCGCAATCAAAAATGATTCCCCAATTGCTTAAAAGTGATTTTTGAGACCAACCTTCTTTGTTGGTCAACTTATTTTAATAAAATCCCATTCATTTCCATTTATCAGATGGTCCCATGGTTTGACCTTTTTTTAGACCTTCTCAAGGAGGTCTCATATATAGGTCATTTTGTTTAACTAGTCTATCAACCACTTCTTTTTCCCCTCTGGGAAAGCCTGGACTTCTCTGGATAGAGGCACTAAAGAGCCTGTATTCAGATCTGCACTTGGTAATGGACTTCTCCCTGGGGTCCAACCAAGTCCTCGCATTTCTGGTTTATTTCATTATTTATATATAATTATATATACCCTCAACTTGTGTCCTTTTAAGCTAGCACTCTTTGCGGTGCCTTCTTTCCTGTGTTATTATCAGGTTGTTTCCTGATGATGTGGTGGGGCATTACCCACCACCTCTCCGGGAATGAGAGGATTACAGACACTCTCTTGACATATTTGTTAGTTTCTTGGGCCCATCAGGGTAATCAGTGCATCTTTGGAAAGGCCCCTTGTAGCGAGAACAACTTCTTCCAGGCCACCAACTAGATTGAAGTCAAACTACTCATTCTTAAGGTTATGGAGCACTCAGTATCCGTATGATATTGGTTGACCATAAGCTTTACTTAATAGGAGATAAAGAGATCCTATGATAATTGTATAGTATAATGAATATGCAATGCCACAAGGAGGCCAGAGGTCAAAAGAAAACGTTAAGATATTCCTCAAGATATAAAATGTAAGAATTTATTTTACTAAATAAAAGATTAGTACTATTTGTAGTACTAGGGGGGATCAGGATTATAATGAGTGATAAATGAGGTAGAAGTAAGGAGCTTTTTGGAAAAAGGGGATATATAAGTTTCACTATCACAATCCTTTTACATTTAATTAGGAATTAAATAGTTGATATTGATTTTCATTAGCTGAAGTGATGTTAACAACAGGGCGAGTTAAATCTGGAATAGGGAGTTCCCCACAGCAAGGTGATATAAAAGAGATGGTATATTCACACTACCTTAACATTTATAAAATTCTAGCTAAACAATATATAAAAATCTCTTGTCTCAATATCAATGTAAGCAATTGAATTCTCTAGCAGAAATTTGGGAATGATAATACAAGCCCTTAATCCTCATGACACACCAATCAGTAATAATGTAATAAGATTAGGTTTGGATTAATGCAAAAGTGGTTTCATTGATAGGGATAGCTTGATGTTTTTTAACTTTGTGGTAGTAATTATTTTGGGCCTTAAATCCTGGAAAAACCGCTCTTGTTAGTATTGACTAGATAGCAGTATTTGTTCATGTATATATTGGCAACGTTGGAAACCTAAATCAGGTATCCACGCCTACTAGTCCAAAGCGCAATTTCACAACCTCATGAACAGTTACCAGCCTAAAACAGATACCTTCTCTGAATTGAATGGGTTTTATGCGCTTAAGATAAAGAGAATTTGATCTTAGGTATGGAGTATGGTCAAACAAAAAAACGAGTAAAAGATTCCTTAGCAAACAATAGCCCAACCAAGAAGCTTCATAACTTTTAAAAAAGTTGACACCTAGGGTAGCCTTAAGTGAAAAAAAGTCTTACAAAGGTCAATTGCAAATTTTTGTCACTATAACTTTTTTAAGGGTCATCCAGATTGACAAGTTCTAAATTTTTATAATGAATTAGAAAAGTTAGAACCATAATATGGTCCTTCAAGAATGGATATGGAACCCTTATTCTCTCAAAAGCTCATATGTTATCATTCAAGCATTGCAAATATAAAACCAAACTCCTTTATAATGGTAGGGTGGTGGGCTATTTTTCAGTTTACCCTCCACCCCCAAATAAAATTTCACCTTGAAATTTCCAATTTTTACCTGATTTTTATTATAAATCACATCCCTATGATATCAAAATGAGGCCTATGGTGCAAGTACTAGGGGTGGCCAATTTAGCTCTGGTTGCAAACTTGCAGTTATTAAATAGTCCAAGTGATTAAAAAATTTCAATGGACCTGAAGCCATCCAGGTGATGAAGGATACCCATTTTATTAGGTACAAGGTATTGGCCAAGATGCATTTCATAATACATTAAATGCTTTTAATAAAAATGGCAAAATTAATAGAATTGGCAAGGAAAATTGTTAACTAACAAACTGGGAAAGTGATAAACAAAATAGGGTTGGGGGTTGGCAGCGCTGTTCTTGAACATTACAACTACTTCTGGGTTCAATTTTTAGGTCGCACTTGGGAGGAAAGGGTCATATTATGAAATTGCTTGATAATTGGGGTTGGGTGGGATGCTGAGGCATAACAAGATTGGCTGATACCTAATTTAGTTTTCTAAACTTTTTAGAAGTTTCTAAATAAAGATGCACTATATCCTCAGAGTTCCAGCGTTTAATTGACAAAAGTTCATAAAAATTGAACTTTTGGTAAACAAAAAATTGAGTTTCAGATATGGGGTTCAGAAAATTAGGATTTACAGTAGAATCATTTGATCTTACCATAGAAAAATAAATAATATTTAGGATCTGGGCTCCATAAAAGTAAAATTTTAGAAAGCTGGACAACAGTAGGGGAAAACTTACATGGAGTAGTTTTGCCATTTTGGCGGTGTAGTTACTAAGTTTCTCTACACAAGAGATAAATCCTCTCAACAAATAACCTGATAGCAAGGTGGGGTTATGAGTAAACGGTAATTAGGAAAAAGGGCTGCAAGCACCGCCTGGCTATTGCCTTATGTGGAATACATTATATTATCCTTTCCTTTTCCCCCACTTTTTATCAATTTTAGACTATCATAACTCCATTTTTGCTGAGTAGATTCGTCAAAGTAGTGTTAGAGCAATGTAACAATTCTGCTTAAATGTTGCAGGAGATAGAAATGTCACCATCTTTAGGACAATAGTAAGATACCCTAGCCTGGTAAACAGGTGGTGAACCAGGATGTTCTTTGCAGGCGGTGGACACAGTGAAAATGTCATAGACCTAAATACATGAGTTTGGGAGGTAAAACATGAGCTTTAATGGAGCAACAACCAAAAGCATAATCTGAAAGGTGCTTCTCTAATTTACATAGTTGCTGGTCAATAATGACCAAGGGAAGGGCGTGAATCTTCCAATATATACACTTTGTTAACTTTGGGAGAAAGGGGGATAAATGTATATAGAGGCGTGAGAAAGAAACCAACTATGGGCGATGCTTTAAAATTCCTATTGAGAGGCCAAAGAAACTTCAACAACTGGCAGCTAACTGTGGAGAGTACAAGGTAACTCTGCATGTTTAGTGGGAGGGCGCTTAACTGCAGGACATGATAGCACCATGCTAGTTAAATCAATAAATATTATTAGAGTTGAGTAAAAAATGTGGGCAGTAATAGGACTTGTGCATCTTCATGAGACGCACAAGTACATTCTGAGTAATGTTTTTAATTGGAATTAAAGGAACCAAATGAGGAGACAACATACCCATTAAGAAACTACAAATTTTAGAAAGTTTTTGGGAAAATAGGAATGGGGATGTTGTGAGGTCCATGAGGCACTACACTAGAATCTTAAACATAACTGGCTTGTAATGAAGGGATCAGTGGAAGCCAAGTATGCTTTAGTTGCAAATTGACAGTTTCCAAAGAACTACCTAGGTGACCAAGCAATTAGTATTGATATGGCCTTAAAGCCCTCCAGTTGTAGAGGGTAATATATCTTTGCAGAAGCATAAAAATGGCTGCAATGTGTAGTATGGTTCACAAAATTATTTTTAGAAATTTTAAATTGAATGATGGAAAAGGGAAATGTCTTCATAAGAAACAAATAATATTTTTTAAAACAAAATAGGCTAGTTCATTTACTTGTGAGAGCACAGCTTAGATAAGAGGAATGGTCCTTTGAGGTTGCCAACGCTGTTCTTGGGTGCTGCATCATCTTCTCAAGTTGCAGGTTCATGAGTTTACACTTTGTGGAAAGATTCAAATAATTTTTTGTCTCAAAAATTGGTTTAGGAGAGGTGATGGGGTATGCCATGAATGGCTGCTCCCAAATTGATTCAAAGTGCTTTTTCATGTTTTATATATAAATACGTTCTCCACCCTCAGTGGCCTGACATCTGATAATCACAGGAATAGAGTAACTTGAAAAGGGATATCATATAAGTACTAAATGGAGAGGACGAATTGGCAGATGGAAACTAAGATTTAAGGAAAATTCTGAGATTTGTAACATGAAATTAGACATAAAGGGATATGGTTTTGGGGATTTTTATATTGAAAATTTGTGAAAAAGGTAACGGTATAAAGAGCTTACCTGGAGAAAAATATGCTATTATGGCTGTGTAATTTTGAGATATTTTTAAAAAAGAGGCTAAAATTCCAACATACAAACAGCTAGGCATTGTAGCAATATGTGGAAGGTTTATAAGAGAGGTTAGAAGGCATTGGAAAGCCTTACAAAAATGTTATATGTTCAGGATGCTAATATTGCCATCTCACATAGGGGCGGAGGGCTAACAACACCACAAAGTGTTATTTACCACCCAACTACTTTTTTCAATCAAATCATACTTTCACAACACCAGTAAAGCAATGCCTCTTTACATAAATTTACTTTTGTTAACGCTATAGTATCCTCATTTAGAGCGCATTATTCTTGTTAAATTTTGTGCTACTACGTTGTAACTCAAATGCACAGGTTGATTTGCACAATATACAAAGCTAACATTTATGATAAAAGAATTTTTAAAACACAAAAGAAACCCCTATGTAATGAAAAAATATAACTATTATAAAGCACACCATAGTATCTAGTATGGCAATGTCATGGGGCTCATGGGTCAAAAGTCTTGGTCATGGGGAGTCTTCTTTTCAGCTACAAGCCAAACCAAATCCCGTTAACCAAAAATGGCAGTACCTTAATTATAGAAATAGATTCCCTATTTCCCATTGGTGCAAAATACCTGATAACTTAATAGCACTAAGAATTTTTGGATCACTTTCATAATATTCAGAAAAGACATTTGACTAGTGTATTTGCCTTGATTTTACACCTTAATAACCATTGGCCTTGTTGCAAACTTTGCAATCCGCTACATCATGGCTCAGCCAGTGTGCCAGTCCAAACAATATGAGGACTGCTTGACCCTTGATTTTTCTCCTTCATAGACATATGAACCCCCTTTAAATCCACGTCTAACCCACCAACTCAGAAGTCCAACAACTTCGCCTTAGCGCCAGCCCCTCTTGGGTGTGCACTGGCAAGTCTGACCCATCCTGGGGCCATGGCTCCCACGCTACACCACCCTTATGGCTCACGGCCATCATCCCATCATTGTTGGTGGGCAGTGGCCAGGTTCTCGTTGGATCCCTTGTAGGGATGAGGTATGAGAGCTGGCAGCATTGGCCACTCCAGGAACACCACCCCACACCTACATCAGGGATCTCTTGTCCCATACTATACTACCAGCAGCTGAAATCACTACTTTAAATAAATAATAAGATGGGCAAAGAGAGGTCTTTTATTTAGGAAGGAATGACAACTATTTATACTATGCTACTGCGCCTATTCAAAATCCATCAGCAATCCAAGTCAGGACCTCATCCAATTTTTATACTTTTGTGGAACTTATTCTCTCTTAATAAGTCCTTTCCGAACACTTAATATTAATTTGACTCATTCTTGGCACTAGTCACCAGTAAGTCATATATAAACTTCTATTATTAACATTAATGTTATCCTTGGCATTATTCACTGGTACACAGAATTAGAGGTGGTAATTTTGGCATCACTCGCTTTCATCTCAAAAACCTTGTCTTTCCACCAGAAAAATTTAAATGATCAGAAAATTTGGAATTTTGCATTAACCCGGTATTCCACTTTAACCCAATTGATTAGTATTTAATTGATTACCATCCTAGGCTTTAGCCACTAGTGTCAATCGTCAAATAAAATTAAATCTAATGGGGATTAACCCCAATCTTTTAATGAATTCAACCCATCTAAATGGAGAGCACCAATTGGCAATTATAACATTAACTATAATATTGAACTAGGATAATAATTGGCAATCACACTAACTAATAAATACCCCTAATTCAGATATTATGGTAGAAATTCATCTAATTCATTTCTTGACAGGCCTAATACAATGAGAAGCTGGTAGATTAATGATATAAAATTTAAACATTAATAACAATACTATATGCAGGCGATGAGGCAAGGTAGTCAATAATAATTGAATTATTTAGATCTCCTTGGTTTCAAGGGCAAAGATATTTATGTGATTGTTGATTCAACATTTACAACAGTGTAGATCATGGAATTAATTGTACTAATAAAAACCCTTATCTGGAGGTTCTAGGAGTTAAATAATTAATATAAAATTAATACTTAAAGTTGATGCCAGTTGAGGGGTGAAGTATTGTCAAAGAATTTGTCAAAGTTCATGCTAACTGAAAGAAGACTGGCCATATGAGCTGGGTGTTTCAACATCTAGTGAATGGCCAAGCTTGCCATAAGCTCAAGATAATAATGTCTTTTGCTGGAGATTCAGATATGTTATAGTGATTAGAAATTGGCTCAAAACATACTAAATGCCCCCATAGCAAGCCAAGAGGCTCTACTTGGGGCAACCGTGGGTCTTACTAGGACAACTCCCATAGGTAAAGTGACATAGAGGGCTAAAACTGCTTAGAGAATAGCTGCTGTTTATTATTAGGAGTGGATGGATATGATAATGAAAATTAAAAAATGGGCGGATTGAATCAGATTTGTAGCAGATCAGCAGGGTATAATTATATTTATGGTATCCATGACATGGCCAGCTGATTTTGACAAGTTTATGACAGATTAACAGAGTATTTTTAACTAAGGCATGCAATATTTCCAGTGGATCTGCTGACAGATCAGACAGGAAAGCATGTGCACTATATTATATCTTGGAGAATGGCAAGATTAGTGGATTGTGATACATTTTCTATAATGTTTTAAAATATATCACAGATTACAGTGATCATTAGAAAATTGCATTTTCTATTAGGAAGACAAAGGGTGGAAGGGGTGGACTCTTCAGCAAACTACTGGAAATGGTCTTTATTACTTCAAAAAAAGAAGGAAGGAAACTATGTAATGAACTGACAACCTACTCTAAAGAGGGCAGTTGCCTATTGTCAGACATTTGCCCTCACAGCTGAAAAATAAGATTTTTTTAGGTCAAATTCAGCTGAAAAGGGGAAATGTCGGCCATTTGCAATTTTCTGATATAAATAAGAGTGAATATAAAAATAATGGAAATGATGGTATCAAAGATAACAGCTAAAATACCCTGGCCAAGTCTCAGTAGAACCCTGTTAATTGGGATAACACCATTACAAAATCTACTCAGGCGATTAATAAAGAGTCAAATTGTCAGATTTCCTCAACCTCACAATGGACCTTGGGGCAACCATCTGTAGGTATTCCCCCAACCATTACCAGGTCCTTCAAACCACCTACATGGGGGCCACCCCCTTTTATAGGTGTGGTGGAGTTCCCCCAAGGTGAAAGTAATTTTTAGCTGTGATTGGTTGAAATATATCAAAGCCTTACTACATGGGTACATTCTGCACCAAAATCCCACCTTTCGTTTTCTCAAACAATAACTCACTTTTCCCAAGATCTGATAGGAGTGGATCTCATACTGCCTAATTCAGAAGCATCGAATCTATTCCAAAATTATCCCCAAATTCCCCTCAACCCTTGAAACAGTTTAGATACTAAATGGTTGAATAATGAGAGGGATCGATTTTCAGTTACTACCCCACACTCCTAATAAAAACCTTTTTTATACAAGTTTTTATTATAGTTCATTTTATAGTATTTATTAAATCTTTTGTGGGATCAAGCGGCGTAAGCACCAGCGAGCACAAGAGAGCTTAGATTTCTACAAATTTCTGCTCTCTACAGGGGGACCCCTGTACAATGAAAAAATCATCAAAATGGAGGCTACAACCATGAGTGTTCCTCCCACTTTTCCGCTTCACATGGTATCATGTTTAGTTACTATTGAAAAACAACTAACAAGCACTATAGCCTGACTCAATGAACTTGAGCAGCGCCTTCTAAACCCATGTTTTAAAGACAATTATATCCCTGGCAAAGGGAGTATTGCTACCTTTTTGTATGTTTATGAAGCTACCATGGATGATGCAACGGATAAACAGAAAAGTGCAACACATCCACCTTGTTTAGGCCTCCTAGCGCAAGAGATGATAGTTCCTTACCTGGACCCTCTGCACACCTAAGCAGAGGTGAAGTAGGCTCCTCTATCTGAGTTCATATCAAAGCAAAGTCTACTCAGGGAAAAACAGGCCTTTATGCGCCTTAGTATGTATGAAGGTAAATCAACCATTGCCTTTGCTGAAAGATTTTGCCTTTCTTTGCAAAGGTTGTCAACCTCAAACATGCTTACCCTTGATGATGATATCGCCGCCCTGTTAATTGGTTAGTGTCTCAGCCTTCTCTAGCAGACATATCATATCAGTAAAACGCCACTTTAAAAACATATGTGATATTATTGAGGCTTTGGTAGAAGTGGACGAATTCCAATTATGTGGCAAAACAATTGTCACTAAGGTGAAACCTTTAGATTAAACCATTAAGGAGTTACCATAGGTTAGACAGTTGGGAGTGAGCTCACCTGTGTCTATACTCCCTGCTAAACCTGCTCCCTCAGTGAAATTCAAAAAGGTTATCACTCCTTCTTATGAATCAAAGCCCTGTAAGGTAGTAACAACCATACGCCCGCACAAGCTCACTAAAGCTGCTGTGCCTACCCCTCCAGCTAAGCTGGTAAATGCGCGCCCTAAGGCTATTCAATCTCCTGTGGCCATCTCTCCTACCTCCATCGCGGCCTTACCAGTTGTTGAGAATACCCTTGGGGACGAATCTGAGGGGGGTTACGATGACGTTGGTTACTACATATTGGGAGCCCCTGCGGAAATAGATGTGCCTGATCATTTGAACGCTGGAGGAGTAGACGAGACCACCATATCTGAGGAAACGTACCTCAGCCAAATACTAGGGTGTCCAAAAGTTATTGACACTGCCAGTGATGGTGCCCAATTCTTAGCTGGCTTGATACACCCTCTTCAGCGGGTTCATCCCATAAAATCCATCATGGATAAATACCCCTAAGACCGCTAAAAAGCTAAGCTCCATCTTCTGGCTCAAGGAGGTCTTAGCTTTGTCACCTAAATTTGAAAGAACGCTCACTAAGGTTGAAGTGGTATTCAAAAGGTCTGAATACTAGCTATCCTGGACACTTTCTCCCCAGTCAACGCGATCTCCATTAAGCTTATTAAGAAGATAAAGCTAACTCCTTACTTGGAGTAAATGCAAGAGTTTGGAACCGCTGGCCTCAACAATAACCGTGCTATTGGGTCATACTCTTCCCTTCCCTTTCGAATTGGGAAGCTTATTTTATCAGCCCCTGCTGTGGCTTTGTACAACACCGCATATGATATGCTCATAAGCACTCAATTTATGATTGAGTATGAAGGAATAATCAACCTGAAGTAAGGGGTACTCTCGTTACTCAACTATAAAGTCCCTTTGATCTTATTCAATAAAGAACCCAGCAAGCACAAATACTCTTTCCTGGTCAAATACCCTTTTTCAGCTATAACCTTGCCATATTCCACCTCCAGCTGCAGTAAAAAGAAATTACCATTTAGTGGATGCTGAGGATGGTATCCCTTTTTATGCGGCAGATGAGGTCTTGATTAAGCCTTGGGAACAAAGAGTGGTTGACACTAAAATCATTCTACAAATCCCCCATCATTGCTTATTGCACCTCATAAGAATTGAGGGCGTTAGCCCCTTGGAGCCTCGTGTATTGCCTGAGATACTAGACCAAGCCTACCAGAGGCCAATTACCATTCTACTGGGAAACCTCAACAGAAAGGAAATAATAATATGGAAACACCAGCAATTGGCAGAGGCTTCCTACTCCCAGTAGAGGACATTGAACATATCCACTCCATTGGCTCTATGGCGGATTTGGGCTTACCCATGGGCAACATGGTGTGCACCTTGCCCAATGTTCATATTTCGGATAAGCTGACCCCAGAGAAGTTAGAAAAAGTTCATATTTTGTTAGATGAATACAGTGACATATTTTCCAAATTGGATACTGACTATGGCCACATGAAGGGCTAATGCCACTCCATTATTGTGGGTGATGCTAAAATTATTAGGTACTAACCTTATTGCAATTCAAAAGTGGGGGAACAACAAAATGAGGATGGAGCTCCAGAAGTTTATAGATGTGGGGTTAATAGTTCCTTCACAAAGCCCTTGGTCTTCACCCCTCTTACTAATTTAAAATAAAACGGAGGTCATCAGATAGTCATGGATTACCATAGCATAAATAGCCTCACTAATAAGGATAGCTATCCTATCCCTCGCATTGATGACTCCCTAGTTTAACTCTCTGGATCTAACTTCTACCCGCCATGGACTTGGCCATTAGCTATTGGAAAATGGACCTTTCTCTTGAAGATCATGATAAATACGCTATAATTTGCAGTGAAGGTCTCTTCCAGCCCACATGATTACCCTAAGGGTTGTGCAACGCACCTGCCTCTTTCCAGCGTATGATGGACCACATTTTGCAGGACCTCAAGTTGACTTGTGTCAACGTCTATCTTAATTACATCATGGTGTGCTCAAAAACCTTCAGAAATATCTTAATCACTTGAAAGAGGTGTTTCAATGGTTACGCAAGTCTAATATTAAGTCGAAGCCCTCAAAGTGTACCTTCTTCCAAAGGAAATTGGATTTCCTTGGCCACTCCATTTCTCAAGAAGGAATTCAGCTCATTCAGGAAAAGGTCGAAGCTATTTCAAAAATGCCACCCCCTAAAAATTTACGGGATATTCAGGTATTTCTAGGGATGATATGGTATTACCATCAGTTCATCCCTAAGTTCGCCAAACTCAGTGAGCCCCTTGTCCGGCTATTAACCAAGAAGACCCCCTTTTGTTGGGGTGCTGAACAAACGGCCGCTTTTTGAAACAATGAAGCAACTACTACAACAACGTCCTATCCTATGGCTCCCAGATTATAATAAACCTTTCATCTTGTTCACTGACGCCTTGGCTATGCCATTAGGCTATCTTAGTCCAATTAAATGAAAACGGTGTAGATCATCCTGTATCCTTGTTTTAGTAAGATTCTGTCAAAGGCAGAACGCAACTACAGTGTATTGGGGAAGGAGTGCCTTGCTGTTTTGTTAGATGTAAAGCGCTACCACCCTTTTCTATATGGAACCTTTTTCACTGTAGTTATGGATCACGCATCCCTAAAGTGGTTACAGAACATGAAGAATCTTACTGGTCGGCTAGCTCTCTGGGCTCTAAAGCTCCAGCCTTACAACATAAAAATTGAACACCATGCTGGAACCCGTCACTTTAATGTTGATGGGTTGACTTAGCTACCATTCCTTCACCTAGATAATAGTGAGGCAGAAAGGTTACATGACCTCTTAATGACCCCTGATGACTGGGAGGATGAGGATAAGCCTGTACAGAAAATGTTAGCCAACACTCCTGTAATACCAAAGTGGAAAATGGGAAGCTATGTAATCATGTGGGAGCAAAATGGCTACTTACCTTCGGCCCTCAGAACGTGTACTTGCTATCCTAGAAGCTCACTCTACCCTAGGTCATATAGGGGAAAAAACTTATGAGTGGATCAAAGATCGATACTATTGGGATGGCATGATGGAAGCTACTGCTGACGTCTTGGAAGCTTGCCATACATTTATGAAGCAAACCAGTTTTCAAGACTATATACCAATATCAACACACTACCCCTCAACAACCATGCCACACCATCAGTTTGGATGTAGTAGGTCCCCTTCATTAGTCTACTAGTGGAAACAAAATTATCCTAGTAGCTATTGTCCACTTCACTAAGTGGGTGGAAGCTGTAGCTCTACTTGCTCATACATCCAAGGCCACAGCCACCTTTTTACATCAAAACATTTTCACTTGACATGGCTGTCCCCAAGTATTACTCTGCGATAATGGTAAAAATTTCACCTCCAGAGTAGTTAGGATCCTGGCCACATCCATGGGAGCTCAACAACTTTTCTTGGCTCCATATAATCCCTCTACTAATGGACCGTGGAAAGAGCAAATGGTATTCTGGTATCCATTCTATGTAAAATGTCCTCATCTGATCCACTTCACTGGGATCAATTCCTACCCAATGCTCCAATGTCCTACCAAATTAGTTATCACCAGGTTTTGAAAATGTCTTCTTTTCCATATCTTGTATGGGCGGGAACCAGGAATACCTTCCCTCTTAGTCAAAGATGTATTCTCCTCTAAAGTTGAGGAGCCCAAGAAGGTCATGAGAAGATTAGCTCAGAGCATCATTCAACTCCAATATGAGGTAATGATCAATTTAGCAAAATGGTGATTAAAGAAGGGCAGGCGGCCAATGAGCTCAGAACCCCCTACCTACATTCCAAAAGTCTGACATGGTATTATATTACCATAACCGCATCACTCCTAGAAGTAGTAATCTTGGAACAACTTGGGAGGTTCCTTAACCGTCATGTACAAGAGAGGAAAAGAGTATTCCCTTAAGTCTCTAGCTACCAGTATTATCATTAATCGTGTACATGGCTGTTTCCTCTGTCCCTACTCGCCCCCAACATTCTTGAGGGGGTGATGTTAGACATTTGCTCTCACAGCTGAAAAAAATAATGTTTTAGGTCAAATTCAGCTGAAAAAGGGGAAATGTCAGCCATTTGCAATTTTTCAATGTAAATAAGAGCGATTAAATATTAATGGAAATGATGTTATCAAAGATATTGGCCAAAAGACCCTGGCCGATTCTCAGTGGAACCCTGTTAATTGGGGTAACACCATTATAAAACCTGCTCAAGCAATTAATATAAAATCAAACGGTCAGATTTCCCCAACCTCACAATGGACCTAGGGCAACCATCTGTAGGTTTTACCCCAACAACAACCAGGTCCATCAAACCACCTACATGGGGGCCACCCTCTTTTATAGGCGTGGATGAGGGCCCCCAAGGTGAAAGTAATTTTTGGCCGTTATTGGTTGAAGTATATCAAAGCCTTACTGCATGAGTACATCTTGCCCAATACCTCAACTTTCGTTTTACTAAACAATAACTCACTTTTCCCAAGATCTGATAAGAGCGGAATCCATATTACCTAATTTGGAAGCATCAAAGTTATTCCAAACCTATCCCCAAATTCCCCCTGACCCTTGAAACAGTTCAATTATTGAATGGTTAAATATTGAGAGGGATCGTTACTTCAAATACTACCCTGCACTTCTAATAAAAACCTTATAAAAAACAAGTTTTACAGAGTTCAATTTATAATTTTTATTAAAGCTTTTTTGGGATCAAGCAGCGTAAGCACCAGCAAGCACAAGAGAGCTGGATTCTTATACATATATATAGTGGGGTGGTAACAGGGAGTGAAGAGCGTTAGGGTTGCTGAAGCCTCTACTGGGCACCCTAATTAGCAGGGTGGCTTTGCGCAATGTTTGGGGAGGAGAGAAAAGGCGTCAGAGGTCTCAGATGGCTTCATTAACATTGCAATAACATGGTCAACGGATAATAGAGAATTTGAATTGAATACTCCCAAATTTTAAATAGTTTTCACCAAGCGGGTATGTTGTGAATGCCAGTTTTACTGGAACCCATATTATCAATGTTATCAATCATACAAAATTTTGGTGAAAATTGCATAATCCACAGGTTTGATATATGATCTGAACCATTTATATAAACCCAAAATAACTTATCAGATGCAATAGGGCTTATATGAGAATTTGGGTAAAGTGGGATAGTTCTTTGAATGTCATCATTGACAAAGTCACACTTTGGGTGATCCTGAGGGCCTGCTGAAGGACCCTAATTTGAACCTCCTCTCTGAAAACCCCTTCAATTATCATCAACAGATCAAAAAGGGGAAATGATGAAAAGAAGGAGGTTCTTTAGGAGCCAGGGACTTAACCCATTGCTCATCTATCACACTGAGCTAGGCCAATGATCCTAGAGAGGGCTCTAATGGGTGCTTGGGCCACTTCCTACTACTGTATGGGAATTTCTCTCTACCCAGATGTTGGGTCTGGTATCCTAGGTTTACATTATCCTTTCATTTTAAACAGGGTACATGTCACCCCCTGGGACATTAGCAACGACATAATTTATGCCTTTCAGGGAGCTTAATTACCAGGAGACCAACAATTTTTTGGGAGGCAGGAAGCATTGAAATGAATTGTGTGAAAACCTCTTCAAGTTTTTACAATTGGCACAATCTCTTGCACTCACCCAGCTCTTTTATAATAACTGTAACCCTCTCAAGCCACCAGGTACTGAATTTAGTGATGTGATATATGGGAGGTCAAGACTTCCTCTACCTCTTCTCCTGGTAGTCATCAACCTTGATATGTTCAGGCGACGTAAGCATAGAACCTTTGAATGGAGACAACAGATATACATGAAACACATTATGCCTTTTTCAATTAGAAGGAATATTGATACAGAAGGAACCATTCCATAAATCCTTCATTACCTCAATGGGCCCAAAGCAGTTGTACGCTAGCTTATAGGAAGGAACCTTCATGTCCAGGTGGCGCGTGTCTAACATAACAGGTGAACTTTCCTTAAGCTTATATCCTGTGTGACATTTTCAGTATGCAAATTTCTTGTAATTATCCACCACTTTTGCCAAGTGCTCACGTACAATATTGCGGGTTTTTTAAATATGATTAGGCGTTACTCTGCAGCTAAAACAGTGAAAGTGAGGCGGGTACCAATATGGAATGATTGATAGTAGCCTAAATTGGACTCAGGAGGGGAAAAGCTGGTGGAGGCATGGGGGGTGTTATTTTATGTAAGCTGCGCCAGGGGAAGATCAGATGCCATGTGTCTTGACTTTAGAAAATCATAACAGCGAAGGTACTTCTCCAGGGTTTGGTTCAACCTCTCATTTTTACCATCTGATTGGTGGTAATAAGTGGTAGACCTATAGGGTTTGATATGGAGGAGGTCATGGAGAGCACTCCATAATCTGGCAGTGAATTGGGGGCCACGGTGACTCACTATCTCCTGTTGGATTCCAAACATAGATAATATATTAGTCACAAACAGGGCCGGCTTCTCTTCAGAAGTGATTGTTGTGTTTTAAGGGATGAAGAGTGAAAACTTTTTGAAGTGATCAATCACCACCATGATTGCATCACATCCTCTAAAAATGGGCAACTCTAAAATATAATCCACGGATACTGAGGTCCAGGGGCCCTCTGCCTATTGCAATGGGTGCAAAAGGCCCTTTTTCCCAGATCTATCAGATTTGGAAAGTGCAATACTACACAACAGGAAATCCATGCAGGGATCTCCTTTAAAGATTTGGGACAGGTATAGGTTCGTTTATTAGTTTCCTTGCATTTTTTTGGACCCAGGATGCCCCACAGTTGAGGGAACATGGTGTTCTTGTATCACCTGTTCTCAAAAGGCAGAAGGAACCCAGACTTAGTCTTTGAAGAAGATTACTCTATCCTTAAGAGCATAGAGACTGCGCTTCTGAGCTTTAGACCAAGTCCTCATATAATGTGAACACTTCTGAGGAGGCCAACTGGGCAGCGAGTATCTGATCAAGAAGGGGAGCACCTTGTGACAGACTGGAAGAGGAGAAGAAAAGGGGGTTAGTGCTAAAATTTGGGAGGCAGGGACAACGGTTATAAGATCAAATAGTTCATCTAGGCTTGGATTCATGGCGGGGTTTCTACTCAACATTTCTGTCAAAACATTCAAGGCCTCCTTCAAAAACTTATACTTGAAGTTGAAGTTGCACAGATCATGGTAGGTGCGGGCCTGACAATGGGAGAGCTTCTGGGGTTTCTAAAAGTATATCAGGGACTAGTAGTCAGTGCGCACAGTGTTCTCATTCTGGGCGCCCTGGAGTAGGTAGCTCCAGCGAATTAGTGACTAAGATACCGCTTCCTTTTCTTGTTATAGATTGCCCAGGCTTACTCTGTGGCTGAGAACTTCTAAGAAAAGTAATCAATTGGATGCTCAGACCTGTCATGCTCTAGGAGGAACACACACCTACAGCAATTGAAGACGCATCACAAGACACAATGAAGGGCTTAGCCATGTTAACGTTCCTGAGTACAGGCGTTGTAAGAAAAACCTCCTTAATTATGTAGAATGCTTTTTGGCACTCAGATGACCATTTGAGGTGTGTTTTTGCCAGGCAGGGAATGCAAGTGAGCTATCAGTTGTGCAAGAGCGGGAGAAAACTTCTTGGGGAATATCACTGACCCCAGGAAGCTTTGGATTTATTTTTAAGTAGCGGATGTTGTCCAGGATTGAATTGCTTCCAATTTTCAGTGGGAAACTGCAAAGCCATCTTTTCAAATCAGGTTCCTTAGGAAGGTCACCGCCTCATGAAAGAATTCACATTTGGAGGGCTTCAAAAAGAGCCCCGCCTTGTGAATGTTCACCATAGCTGCTTCCAAATCTTTGGCGTGCTACTTATGAGTAGGCGAATAAATTATGATTTTATTAATATAGTCAACCGTGAAGGATAAGCGGAGATCCCCCAGGACATCATCTATCAGGCCTTGAAAGGTTGCTGGCGCATTCTTTAACCCAAATGTCATCACTTGAAACTGAATGATTCCCATTTTTATGTGTATGGCAGTAAGCCAAACCTTTCCATGCTTGACTTTTACTTGGTTGAAAGAATTACCAAAACAAGTTTAGAGATAAACCACGACATGACAATTTCCTGAGCTATAGATTGTTCTAGAGAAAGGGGTAGGGGTCTGGAACAGTCACGTTATTAACATGACCATAGTAAACACAAGGTCCCAGAGTCTCATATGCCTTCTGCGCGAAGACAACAGTGGAAGCAACGGTAGAGAGCTTCTTCACAATCTAACCTATTCTAACATGTCGTCCGCCATACATTCAAAGCTTTCTCCTCTTCCTCTGTGTGAGCGTATAATGGTCAGTTTTTCTTAACGAGATGCGCTGTCAGTTAAAATGCTAAGTCATACTCTGAATGTAGTGGGAGTCTAGTAGCTAGGATCATGACAAATACTCCTTGTAAGGGCGAAAAAATGATGGTAAAATTTAGTGGAAGATCCCTAGGGAGAGGAGCTGGAGGTAAGATAAATCTCAAGGAGGTCTCAGGAGAAAGGGTATCATTTAGTGAGAATCCCCCACAGAGCTCATTGTTGGTAAAGGAGAGAAAGTTACAACCAGCTTAATATTATCTTGTTGACGTCGCCACCAACCTACACCAAGGATCATAGGATATAAAAAATTAGTAACGGCTGAGAAATGGTTTCAGAAGCTGAAACCATGCACAAATAATTGTATTGCTTATGCACAGTGTGACACTTGATAAGTTGAGAGGATGCATCCAATATTGGAGGGTACGCATCAGTGTCTAGATCTAGTTCATGTGCAATTCTCAAGTTCATAAAGTTACCAGCTGCTTCTGTATCCAGGAGCTCCTACAAAATAATTTTACTCGTTCCAGAGAAGAAGGTAATAGGGAAGGTGAATTACGCCTGATCCTCATAGGTGTAGGCTAAGAGTGACAGGGCCATAGAGGAAGGAGTTATGTGGAGAAAATTTTTAAGATTTCTTGACCCAGTAGGCTTCAGAGACAAACTCTGGCTTGATACAAAAGAAAAAGGGAACTGGATATATATAAGTAGGTGGGGACCCTAACAACTAGGCAAACAAACGCATCACCCAGCTCAAAGATAAGGGCAGAAAGTTCTAAAAAAATGGCTGATTCATTATGTCAGGATTTATGCTAAATGAAAGAAGACTGGCCATCTGAGCTGGGTGTTTCAACGCCCAGTGAATGGTCAAGCTTTTCTTAGGATCAAGTGTTAAAATCGTTTGTGTAAGTTTCTGATAGGTTGAAGTGAGTATAAAATCGTCTCAAAAATATATCAAATGACCCATGTCAAGCCAAGATGCTGTACTGGGGCAACCATGGGTCACTGGGGCAACTCCCATATGTGGGAGAGGCAGGGAGGGTGATAATTTCTAATATTTTATTTATTTGAGGCAAGCTGACCAAGGGACAGACATTACCAAAATGGAGAAAGAAAGTATTGACATGAAACTTGAACAGGGTCAACTCTGTCATAGAAAGTTTTTTTTCACCTCTGGATCAGGACTCAGATTTTTCTGGTTACATCATGGGTAAGGTTTTCGTGTTATTATACCTACTAACCGCCAAAAGCTTCCTTCAGCTGGCACCCCAATTGATGTGCAAAGGGCGGGAATTGAACCTGCAACCTTCAGGTTGGTAGCCGTATGCCCTACCAACTCGCCTTCCACCCCCTGTGATAACCCCTAATAGATTTGCATCTTTTTAAAATTAGGAGTGGATTAATTTAATTATTGTAAATTTCAAAATGTGCATATTGCACCAAATTTGCAGGGGTTAGCAGGGTATATTTAGATTAATGGTATCTGTAGCATGATGGGGATGGTACCCCAGTGGTATAGTATGGATTTAATGTCCCCTGCCTCCCAAGTAAAATCCCCACTAGATGAACTTTGAGTAGGGGAAGATTATGACTGTGTTGGCGTTGGGTGTCAGACGTTTGCCCTTAAGCTGAAAAATAAGAATGTTTTAGACCAAATTCAGCTGAAAAGAGAAATGTTGGCCTTTTGCAATTCTCTGATGCCATTAAGAGTGATTTTAGTAATTTGTTGAGGATATCAGCCAAAAGACCCTGGCCAATTCATTGTGGAACCCTGTTAATTGGAGCAACACCATTTTGCAACCTGCACAGGCAATAAATGAAAAATTGAACAGTCAGATTACTCTGACCACCTGACAGACCTTAGGGCGACCATTGGAAGGTACTCCCTCATCAACTACCAAGTCCTTCAACGCACCTATGTGGGGACCCCCTTTTTTATAGGCTTGACGGGGGTCCCCCAAGGTGAAAGAAATTTCTCAAATGGGGATTGGCTCAAGTTCATAAAATCGTTACCTCACAGGTACATCTTGGCCAATCAGAACTCCCCTTCCATCGCTCTGCTACCTTAAAGCAAGTAACTGAGTTTTAATACATTATTCCCATATTACCTAATTTGGACTAGGCTAAGCTACTCTGAACATATCCTCAAATTCCCCCCAACCCTCAAAATACTTTAAATACTGAATGGTTGGATGTTGAGGGGGTCATTTTTCATTTCTATCATGCTTATAATAAACTTATAAAAACCAAATTTTTATTTACGCTTTATATTTAATTTTTTCTAAACTTTGTGGAATCCAGAAGGCGTTAAGCACCAGCAAGCAAGAATCGGCTGGATTCCTACATTGGGAACCAAAGCCCCAAACTGAGATAGCAGATAGCAAAGCGCTCAATGGAGTTCCTAGCCTATCATACACCGCGCATGGAGGTTTTTGTGTTTTATCCTACTTTTCCATTTATTAAATTTTCCCTTAATTGGCGTGGTACTATCCCTAGGTCAGCCCACCTTAAATAAAATATAAAATATCTATGGTATGGCCAGCTTATTGCGCCAAGTTTACAACATATTGACATGGTATTTTAAATTAAAGGCGTATAAGTATGTCTTGTGGATCAGCCAATGGAATCAGGCAGGCCAAAGCATGTGCAATCTGCTATATCTTGGAAAATGGCTGAAACAGAGGATCACATTATCTCCTCCAAAAACGCTTGAACTATGTTTCAGATTGCAGTGAGCATTGGTAAATAATGTTTTCTATGAGGAAGATGAAGGGTGGGAGGGTGGACTCCGTGGCATACTTATGGAAATGGTCCTTAATTTATAAACAAATAGGGAAGGAAATTAAAAGAAAATGACAACCTACCATTAAGAGGGCAGTTGCCTATATAGCAGTGTGGAAAAGGGGAGTGAAGAGCGATAGGGTTGATGAAGCCTCTACTGGGCACCTTAATTAGCAAGGTAAGCTTTGTGCAATGGTTGAGGGGAGGGAAAAGTCGTCAGAGGTCTCAGATGGCTCCATGAAAATTGCAATAACATGTCCATCAGATAATAGAGAAATCTTATGGAATACTTCCAAATTTTAATAGGTTTCATCAAATGGGTACGTTGTGAATGCCATTTTTACTAGAACCCGTCTTATCAATATTGTCAATCATACAAATTTTAGATTAAAAAATGCATAATCTGCGGGTATGATCTGCTATCTGAACCATTCAAATAAATTAAATCTGACTTATTAGGCGAAATAGGGCTTATATTAGAATTTGGGTAAAGTGGGGTAGTTTTTGAATGTCATCTTTGACCAAGACACATTTTGAGTGATCCTGAGGGCCTTCTTGAGAGCCTTAAACTAAACCACCTCTCTGCACACCCCAATAATAGTTTTTCAACAGATCATAAGAGGAAATAGGGGGCAGAGAAGGAGGTTCTTTAAGAGCTAGGGCAGTAACCCACCGCTCATCTACAACATGAGCTAGGTCACTGAACCTAGAGAGGGTCTCTACTGGTATCTTGAGCCCCTTACTACTCCTTTGAGAGAAACTCTCTATATCCAGATGTAGGAGCTAGTCATCTGTATTTACCAAATTAATAGAGCCAAGTTACTTTGTCATGGGGTAAGGTATTTGATCATAAGCCTCTTTTTGAAAATTAATATAGTATAATTAATAACTAGTTGTTTAATGGTTGATAAGAAAATCTCAACAATTCTCTTGGAACTTTACCATCATAACATCTGATTAAAAATTTAGAAAATATTTACATAAGTGCATATGTAATAGTTAATTATTAAGAGTGGGCTTGTTTACATCTTTTTATATCTTAAATTCTATACATATGATCTCATTTTAGGCGCTGGTTTTATAAGAATTTTAAATTTCTTAAGGGCCTAATTTTTGGTTCTATCTTATAATATACTTCTGATGAGTTGATTTCAGTTTAATCACCAATGAACTTGAAGACATTTGATATAGAGGCATTGACAGTTATACTACCAACCAAATTCTCTTTAATTGTCCCTTTCTAATATCAAGAGGTTGTTTTGATGTTTACATGCACCTCAAAAAGTATTTACCATAACTATTATAATGTTCAAATGCATACTCTAAAATTGTCCCTGTGTTAGAGATGCCAGAAAAGGTATGGTGTACCCCTTCACATCTTAGCTCATTTTGGACTATTCCAATAGAATACCTGAACATGGTTATTGGGTTAACATGTACCTGTAATCTTGAAGAATTTAGGAAAATCTCCTACTAGAATGGCTGTTGAGATTGATGGGATTTTCATTAGATCAAATGGGAATTGAATTATGGATTGGTTGTAAACCATCAAAGAAAACACCTTCTTGTTGGAATTTACAAAAATCACAATGAGTGATAAATCCTAAAATGAGCTGCTGCAAGCTCCAGCCCCTCCTGAAACCGCCAAGGTAATTACTAAAGATCTTTCCAGTTGGGGACCATCCAAATTAGCTGAAACATTTTATAATGCTTGGGCCAACTGAATCCATCACGTTCTGCCATTTTGCTCCAGAAATTACCTTGTTCCCTTTGATCCCAAACTTTGACCAAATCCTATAAATAACCTAAAATCCAAAATAAAGGGTTTTTTGTTTTTATTTTAATTTTTTCCTATTTATTACTAATGATCTGCCTTTTTATAATAACGGTGATTGCCTTGCTAAAGCTTAGCTGCCAAGAGATTGCCCTAAGGACTTAAAATTCTATTGAGTGATTACTCTGGGCTATTAGCAGCTAATAGAATAGCCTTCTAAGGACCTGACCTTTAAAAATAAGCAAAAAAATCAACACTGATGCTCCTTTTCAAGTCCCTTCTGAGGCTACCTGGTGAAGACATATCTTCACAAAGTTCATCCTAGCAACCTTACCCCAACCGCCATGGATGAGAATGTGTTTAAATATTAAACCCTTTGCAACTGAAATAATGACGCTCAAAAAAGCACCCTTTAGAAGCAGCTGATAAAGATGGCTCATAAGTGTGGATAACCATCAAGGGGGAATCCCTTGATAAAAATTTGATGCTGGATTTTTATATAATCAACTTGTTTCCCTGTCCGCCAAAGTGGCGAGCCAGGCCATTGAGATTGGAAATCTCCAACACCCCCTAGGTACCAAAGCCCCACTTGAGCATGTCAATACATTCTATTCCAACCTTCAGGATGACATGAAAAAATTACGCCGCCAGGTCAATGAGGCTATCCCTCAAACTGACCCTGGAACTAAGAAGTCATATGAGGCTAGCCAGTCCCCTCTTCCTGCTATCCATGTTCTCCCTGAGCCTGTTGGGTGTTTTAAACCCAAATTAAAGAATAGTACTTGGCTGATCTATAATTATCCAGTCATAACTGTAAGTGTACAAAAATGCAATAGAGGGCGCTACAAATTGCCAAAGATTTCATCACATGAAGGCCTGCCTTGATAGCAAGGCTCAGGAAATCATGATTGTTGGACATTTGCCCTCGCAGCTGAAAAATAAGAATGTTTTAGGTCAAATTCAGCTGAAAAGGGGAAATGTCAGCCATTTGCAATTCTCCAATGCTACTAAGAGCGACTTTAATAAAAATTTTATTGATAACGTCAAGAATATCAGCCAAAAGACCCTGGCCAATTTATGATGGAACCCCATTAATTGGGGTAACACCATTTTGAAACCTGAACAGGTTATAAATATCAAAACGAGCATTTGGATTACTCTGACCACCCAACGGACCTTAGGGCGACCATAAGAAGGCACACCCCCAGCCACAACCAAGTCCTTCCAAGCACCTATGCAGGGACCACACCCTTTTATATGCGAGAAGGAGGTCCCCCAAGGTGAAAGTATTTTATCCAGTGATGATTGGGTAAAATAAATCAAAACATTACTGCATGGGTACATTCTGCCCCAAAACCCCATCCCAAACATCAGTTTGCTAAAAAGTAACGCAGATATACCAATATCTGATAGGAGCGTTTCTAATATTTCTAATTCTTAATGCATCAAAGCTATTTTGAAACTATTCTCAAAACTCCCTAACCCTCAAAACAGTTTAAATACTAATCAGTTAGATATTGAAAGGGGGCATTTATTTCTCTTTTACCCCGCGCTGCAAATAAAAACCATGAAAAAATCCAAGTCTTTTATTAGTAAATATTTTTTAAATTTTATCAATCTTTTGTGGGAACCCAGCGGTGTAAGCACTAGTGAGCACCCATAAGCTGTATTCCTACGAATTGGTGCTTACTACAGGGGTGTCCTGTACACTGAAAAATCGGCACAAATGGAGGCTTCAAACATGAGTAACCCTCCCTCTTTTCCTCTTAAAGTTGAATCCCGTTTAGTTGCTCTGGAAAAGCAACTTACAAGTGCTCTATCTTACCTCAAAGAACTTGAGTGGCGTTCAATAAAACCATTTTTTAAAGATAAGTTCAACCCTGGTAAAGTGAGTATTGCTACTTTCTTGTACGTTTATAAAGATCTCATGTGTAATGCAACGGATAAGCAGAAAGTGCAACACATCCTTCCTTGTTTAAGCCATCTAAAGCAAGAGATGATAGTCCCTTACCTGAACCCTTTGCACACCTGGGCAGTGGTAAAAGAGGCTACCTTAGCTGAATTTAAGTTAGAGCAGAGTCTTAACAGGAATAAAATGGCCTTTATTTGCCTTAGTATTTATGAAGGAGAATCAACCATTTCCTTTGCTGAACGATTTTATCTCGCTGCTAAAAGGTTGTCCACCTCTAAAATGCTTACCCTTTATGATGATATCGCCGCCCTGTTAACTGGGTTAGTGTCTCAGCCTTCTCTATCCAGACATATCATCCAAGTAAAACGCCACTTAAAAAACATCCGCGACATAAAAGTATCTTTGTTAGAAGTTACTGAATTCAATTATGTGCAAATGTAGATGTCACTGAGGTGAAACCTTTAGATTAAACCATTAAGGAGTCACTACCAGTCGAACAGTTAGGAGTGAGCTCACCTGTGTCTATCCTCACTGCTAAATCAGCTCCCTCAGTGAAATTCAGAAAAGTTTATCACTCCTTCTTATGACTCAAAGCCCTGTAAGGTAGTAACAACTATACGCCCGCACAAGCTCACTAAAGCTGCTGTGCCTACCCCTCCAGCTAAGCTGGTAAATGCGCGCCCTAAAGCTATTCATTCTCCTGTGGCCATCTCTCCTACCTCCATCGCGGCCTTTCCAGTTGTTGAGAATACCCTTGAGGATGGATCAGAGGGGGTTATGATGATGTTGGTTACTAATTATTTTGAGTTCCTGCGGGAATATATGTGCTTGACCATTTGAACGCTGGAGGAGTAGATGAGACCACCATATCTGAGGAAACGTATCTCATAAAATACTAGGGTGTCCAAAAGTTATTGAAACTGCCAGAAATGGTGACCAATTATTAGCTGGCTTGATTTTACCTTTTCAGCTGGTTCATCCCATAAAATCCATCATGGATAAATACCCTGAGACTGCTAAAAAACTAACATCCACCTTCCGGCTCAAGGAAGTCTTAACCTTGCCACCTAACTTTGGAGGAACCCTCACTTAGGGTAAAGTGGTCATATAAAAAGTCTGAATAATGGTTACCACGGGCACTGGCTCCCCATTCAACGTGATCTCCACTAAGCTTATCAAGAATATAAAGTTAGCGCCTGACTTGGGTTACGCGCAATAATTTGTAATTGCAGGCCCCAATATACCCATGTGATTGGGGCATACTCTTCCCTTCCCACTTAAATTGGGAAGCTTATTTTGTCAGCCCTTGCTGTGGCTTTGGATAACAACGCATATTATATAATCATCAGCACTCAATTTATTATTGAGTATGAAGGAATAATCAACCTGAAGCAAGGGGTCCTCTTATTACTCAAATACAAAGTCACTTTAGTCTTATCCAATAAAGATCCCAGCAATCATGAATACACTTTCCTGGCCAAATATCCCTTTTCAGCTATAAATTTGCCTTATTCCACTTCCAGCTGCAGTACAAAGAAATTACCATTTAGTGGATGCTGAGGATGGTATCCCTTTTATGCGGCAGATGATGTCTTGATTAAGCCTGGGGAACAAAGAGTGGTTGACACTAAAATCATTCTACAAATCCCCCATCATTGCTTATTGCACCTCGTAAGAATTGAGGGCGTTAGCCCCTTATACCTCGTGTATTGCCTGAGATACTAGACCAAGCCTACCAGAGGCCAATTACCATTCTACTGGGAAACCTCAAAAGAAAGGACATGATCATACGGAAACACCAGGAATTGGCAGAGGCTTCCTACTCCCAGTAGAGGACATTGAACATATCCACTTCATTGGCTCTATGGCGGATTTGGGCTTACCCATGGGCAACATGGTGTGCACCTTGCCCAATGTTCATATTTCGGATAAGCTGACCCCAGATAAGTTAGAAAAAGCTCATATTCTGTTAGATGAATACAGTGACATATTTTCCAAATTGGATACTGACTATGGCCACATGAAGGGCTAATGCCACTCCATTATTGTGGGTGATGCTAGAATTATTAGGTCCTAACCTTATTGCAAGTCAAAAGTGGGGGAACAACAAATGAGGATGGAGCTCCAGAAGTTATTAGATGCGGGGTTACTCGTTCCTTCACAAAGCCCTTGGTCTTCACCCCTCCTACTAATTAAAAAGAAGAATGGAGGTCATCAGATAGTTATGGATTACCATAGCATAAATAGCTTTACTAATAAGGATAGCTATCCTATCCCTCGCATTGATGACTCCCTTATCTAACTCTCTGGATCTAACTTACCCGCCATGGACTTGGCCATTAGCTATTGGAAAATGGACCTTTCTCTTAAAGATTATGATAAATACGCTATTATTTGCAGTGAAGGTCTCTTCCAGCCCACATGATTACCCTAAGGGTTGTGCAACGCACCTGCCTCTTTCCACCATGAGATGAATCACACCTTGCAGGACCTCAAGTTAACTTGTGTCATCGTCTATCTTAATGACATCATGGTGTGCTCAAAAACCTTCAGCAAATATCTTGATCACTTGAAAGAGGTGTTTCAATGGTTACTCAAGTCTAATACTAAGTTGAAGCCCTCAAAGTGTACCTTCTTCCAAAGGAAATTGGATTTCCTTGGCCACTCCATTTCTCAAGAAGGAATTCAGCCATGCAGGAATAAGTCGAAGCTATCTCAAAAATGCCACTCCCTAAAAATCTACGGGATATTTAGGTATTTCTAGGGATGATACAGTTATTACCATCAGTCCATCTCTAAGTTCGCCCAACTCAGTGAGCCCCTTGTCTGGATATTTATCAAGAATACCCTTTTTATCAGGATGCTGAACAAAAGGCCGCTTATGAGATTATGAAGCAACTGCTACAGCAACGTCCTATCTTATGACACCCAAAATAAAAATATGTTTATCTTGTTTACTGATGCCTCAGACTACACTGTTAAGGCCATCTATCCCAATTGAATGAAAATGGTGTTGATCATCCGTAATCTTACTTCAGTAAAATGCTTTAAAAGTGGAACGCAACTATAGCGTAACATAAGAGGAGTGCCTTGCCGTTTTATTAGCAGTGAAACACTATCACCCATTCCTATATGGTACTAACTTCACTGTGGTTACTGACCACGCTTAATTGAAATGGTTACAGAATATTAAGGATCCTACTGGCCGGTTAGCTCGCTGGGCTCTAAAGCTCCAGCATTATAACATGAAGGTTGAACACCGTGCTGGGACCCATCACATGAATGTTGATGGGTTGACTTGGCTGCCAGTCCTTCACTTGAATAAATAGTGAGTCTGAGAAGTTACATGACCTCTTAATGACCCTAATGAATGAGAGAATGAGGATGAGCCTGTTCAGAAGAGGCTAGCCCGGCACTCCCATAACATCTAAGTTGAAAATGGGAAGTTGTATAAGCAGGTGGGGACAAAATGGCTTCCTTACCTTCGGCCCTCAGAACGCATATCTGCTATCTTAGAATCTCATTACACCCTAGGTTGTGGAGGGGCAAAGAAAACTATGAGGGGATTAAGGATTATAACTATTGAGCTGGCATGATGGAAGCTATTGTTGACGTCTTGGAAGCTTGCTTTACGTGTAAAAAGCAATCCGTTTTAAGACTAGATACTCTTATCAACCAACTACCCCTCAACAACCATTCCATACCATCAGTTTGGATGTAATAGGTCCCCATCCTCAGTCTACTAGTGAAAACAGATTTATCCTAGTAGCTACTAAACACTTCACTTAGTGGGTTGAAGTCGTGGCTCTCCCTGCTCAAACGGCCAAGGCCACAGCCACATCTTTACATCAAAACATTTTCACTCGACATGGCTGCCCCTGAGTACTACTCTGCGATAATGTAAGAACTTCACCTCTTTAGTAGTCAAATCCTGGACACATCTATGGGAGCACAACAACTTTTCTCAGCTCCATATAATCCCTCTACTAATGGGACCGTGGAAAGAGCAAATGGAACCTAGGTTTTTATTCTTCAAAAAATGGCCTCCTCTGATCTTCTTCACTGGGATCAATATCTACCCAGTGCTCTTATGGCATACCAGATTATCTATCACCAGATTCAAAAAATATCTCCATTCCATGTCTTGTATGGGTGGGAACCAGGCATACCTGACCCCTTAGCTAAGAATGTATTCTCTTCTAGAGTTGAAGAACTGGAGAAAGTCATGAGAAGATTGGCTCAACGAATAATCCAACTCCAATCTGAAGCTATGACCAATTTAGCCAAAACAGTGACAAAAGAAGGGCAGTCTGCCGATGAGTTCTGAACCCCCTACCTACATTCCAAGTGTCCAACATTGTGTTGTACTACCATAACTACATCACTCCTAGAAGTGGCAATCTTATATATTTAGGAGGGTCCCTTCACCATTTTTGTAAAAGAGAAGAAATGAGTATTCCATTAAGTCTCTAGCTACCAGTACTACCATCAACCGTGTACATGACTGTTTCCTCTTTACCTAATTGCCCCCAACATTCTTGAGGGGGGTGATGTCATACATTTGCCCTCGCAGCTGAAAAATAAGAATGTTTTAGGTCAAATTCAGCTGAAAAGGGGAAATGTCAGCCATTTGCAATTCTCCAATGCTGCTTAGAGAGATTTTAATAAAAATGATATTGATAATGTCAAGGATATTGGCCAAAAGACCCTGGATGATTCATGGTGGAACCCTGTCAATTTGGGTAATACCATTTCGAAACCTGAACTGGAAACAAACATCAAAATGAGCAGTCAGTTTACTCCAACTACCTGACGGACCATGGGACGACCATCAGATGGCACGCCCCTCAGCCACAACCAGGTCCTTCCAAGAACCTACGCAGGGACCACACCCTTTTATAGGCGTGGCGGAGGTCCCCCAAGGTGAAAGTATTTTATCCAGTGGTGATTGGGTAAATACATCAAAACATTACTGCATGGGTGCATTCTGCCCCAAAACCCCATCCTGAACATCAGTTTGCTAAAAAGTAACGCAAATATCCCAAGATTTGATAGGAGCGTTTCTAATATTTCCTAATTCTGAATGCATCAAAGCTATTTTGAAACTATTCTCAAAACCCCCCAACCCTCAAAACAGTTTAAATACTGATCAGTTAGATATTGAAAGGGGGCGTTTTTCTCTTTTACCTACGCTGCTAATAAAAACCATAAAAACCCAAGTTTTTATTAGTATATATTTATTAAATTTCATTAAACTTTTGTGGGAAACAGCGGCATAAGCACAAGCAAGCACCCATAAGCTTGATTTCTACAATGATGACCTACTTCAAGGAGTGTGCAACCTGGGCAGAGTTTAAATTGATATCCTCAAAAACATTTGATTCAACTTCTCCCTATCTAACTGAAAACAAGCATTCATGCAAATCTCCCTCAAGTGTGGCAAAATCAACCTCAAATATACTGGGCGATTTTATCATAAAGCTAAGGCTATCCCGTCCTGTGATCTGGTTAGTTTGGATGACGCCATTGCTGCAGTCTTCTCTGCATATCAACATAATGAAAACCTCATACTATATTTCCACAACTTGAAGGTATTTTATTTATGCATACTGGATATTAAAGATTCTATTATGGAATTGCCTTAGTGAGAGGTGCGCCAAGCGCCTAACAAGGGGAGTCAGGACCCCATTCATGCTGTAGGAAAGCCCCAGAGATCTAAACCTCTCCATTACCCTTGCATCTATTGCAAGTACTTTAGTCATCAAGAAACCACTTGTTGGAAGAAAAAGGATGAGGATGCATGAAAAGTGGAGTTAGCTTAGGGCGCGAGGCACCCTCCACTGACAACCCTGCTCCTCAGGACGCAACCGCTGTTATTTCCAATACTGAGTGTAGTGCCTTATCCCCACCTGAAAAGGTGGATGTTGTAATCTTGATACTTTTCAATAAAAATCCAAACAACTTTACATTGCCACTTCTGGACCACTTTCACCAGAGAATTCTATATATTCAATACCTCAATTTTGCAATGAGATTACTCCTGTTGAAGTAGTTGTTCATAAGGTGAAAATCTTAGCATAGTTAATACTGAGTCACCACTTAATGTCACCTCCTCTGTTCTAGTGAGAAAAGGCAAAAGTTGCGCCATATCAAAACCATACTATAAAATATGGAATGGTGGGGCCCCAGAAGACTCGCTCCCTGGGTGCTTTTTCCACTATGCCCTTCAGTTTGAATCCCTGGTGGTGATATCCCCAGAGGTTGGATTTGAGAATGACAGTTATCACCTTCTCATTGGCACCCAAACTCTTACTGAATCTGATACCAAAAAGAGTTATATTTATTTGTGCTTCTCTTTACTAGGATACCTCATATTTTTGGTGGTTAAGGATATCCCTAAATGAAAGGGAAAACAAAACTTTGAAGTTTTTGTTGGAACATCTGACCGTCATTGGTTGGTTAGAATATTGAGTCATTGGTCCAAAAACTAGTTTGCCTCCTTCCAGCACTGACGCTCAAGAGGGGATGTCCATATACGCCAATGAACAGGTTATGATACTCCCAAAGTCACAAATATTGGTGGACACTGGAATCCAAGTTATGATTCCACTGGATCATTTGTTAGAAATTATTGAGTGTTAAAACTTTGGTGATATATTGGAGATACGGTGAAGGGGTTGCACAGGGTCAATCCCACTGAGAAACGGAAGATGATATGGAGATTGTTGGTCCCAAGATAAACTTAATAAATGGAATAGAAACATGAAGCAATTGCTTTGGTGGCGACGCTTTAATTCTTAATTTATAATACGCAGCTCCTGCTGCTAACTCTCTTCTTCCCTTACTACTCGCTTTTTTCCTTAATCAACTGTCTTCCTCCCTTCTCTTTCCCTCACACTCATATTTTTGTTGTTTCTGGTCAGTTTCGACCCAAACACAAAGTCATCCTTATTTACTACTTTTTGGGGGTTTCAACTTCTTTATTGAATCTTCAGCTGAATTCCTCCTTTTTTGCCGAGGTCAACTTCACTTGTCATCAACTCATTTCATATTAGTCAATAATACTTATATGGCCTAATCATGACGGGTAACCAATGATCCGCTGGTGGTTATTTTTGCTTATCGTCCAGTCATATATATTTCTCAACAGTGATAAACTTATTCTGGCCATACGCAATCCTCTTACTTGCCCTGGGTTGTTGGATCCTGCCTATCAGGGGCCCTTAATCATATTGATGGCCAACTTCACTGATCAACCTATGAAATAGCTCAAAACCAAACTGTTGCATATGTTCAAATTTTACAAGTGAATAAAATTAGATCTGTTCATGGGTGCGGGACTTTGCATGACCTAGGGATTGATGAGAATCTACCATCAGCCATGTCAAAGTGAAAAGGGGTTAAACCCTCGCCACTTAGTAGCAGTGGAAAGCAGATGCGCTATTTGGGGAGCATGCTGATATATTTTCAAATGGCTCCAATGATATGGAATGATTAAACGGGTGAATCATAGAGTGCTGATGGGCGACGCTTCCCCAATCCATGCTCAGCCCTACAAGAAATCTAAAAATGTAGAAGCTCAGGTGACAAAGAAATGAAAGCAACTCTTGGGTTCTGGACTACTAAAGCCCTCACAAAGTCTATAGGGCTTCACCCTTGCTGCTGATATGGAAGAAGGATGTGGCCACTGAGTAGTATTGGACTACTATCAGTTGAACATCCTTATGTGGAAGGACAGCTATCTGCTGCCCTAAATCATTAATTCATTGCTATTGGTGGGTTCCCATCTATTATCTACAATGGATCTTGCATGTGGCTATTGGCATATTGAGCTTGCACCAGAAGATCAGTAGAAGTGCGCCCTCATAGCCAGCAAGGGGCTGTTTAAAGCCACCAGAATTCCCCAAAGGCTAAGCAACGCCCCAGCCAAGTTTAAAGGGCGATGGATGGCCTATTAGTTGACTTAAAAAAGTCATGTATATTAGTTTACCTTAATGACGTGACCATGTTCTCCCACAACTTTGACCAACATCTGGCTCACCTGAAGGAAGTATTTGAGCACCTACGCTCTGTTTTAGTGAAGTTAAAGCCAGTCAAATGCCAGTTCTTCCAAATGGAAATGGAATTTTTACGCATAATGGTACCTAGAAGTGAATCTCGCCAATACCAAACAAGGTGGTCACAATTGTGAGTATTACTGGACATTCCAGTTTACGCAATATCCAGGTGTTCTTTGAGATGGTCGCTACTATTGACAGTTCATCCCCCACTTTGCTGAGTTTGCCAAACCCCCGACCTATCTGCTCCAAAAGGAGGTTCCGTTCAAATGGGAGAGGTCGCAGAAGCAAGCTTTTATTGCATTAAGGAATGCGCTTAGGGGCTCCCTTATATTAGTCTATCCTGCGTTTTGCAAACAGTTTATTCTGTTCACTGATGATAGCGCTGTGGCTGTCAGGGCCATCCTAGCGCATCTTGATGCAAATCAAGATGATCATCTTACTGCTTACTTTAGCAAAACCTATCTCAGGAGGAAAGGAATTATAGTGTAACTAAGCATGAGTGCTTAACTGTCCTACTTGCCATCAAACATTTCTGTCATTTACTATATGAAAATTATTTTACAGTGGTTATGGATCATGCCTCCTTATGGTGGCTACGACAGATGAAGGACCCCGATGTATGATTGGCTTGTTGGGCACTCAAACTCCAAAGCTATGATTTTCCATTGTATATTGCACTGTAACAATACATCAAAACGCCGACGGGTTGTCCTAATTGCCTGTATTGACCCTCTGTACCTATGAAAAGAATCTGATTTATGACTTCACTGGGAAACCTGAGTAGTGGAGTCAAGAAACTCATACAGTGCAGCAGCGGTTAAAGAAAATGACTGAGCAGACCTGAATTGAAATTTTGTTGGTATACAAACAGGTTGGCGCCTCTTGGTTGCCTTATGTCTACCCATAAGCCAGAATGGATACCAATTTGGAGGGCTATTCAACAGTAGGTCACAATGACATCTAGCAAACCCATCAATGGTTGTGATTGTGCTGCTAATGGGAGGAAATGCTTGAGATGATCCAGGATGTCTTTGACTCTCGTATCATTTGTGCTTACCAGAAGCCTCCAAACCTGTTGTATCAACATCAGTTTGTGGGTCCTAACACCTCATTTGCTACTGTCATCATTGATGTCATATGTACACTATCTACAGTGATGTATGACCACCAATGTATCATACTGAAAGTCAACCATTTCACCAAATTGGTTGGGGCCATCTTCATTACCTCGCTTACCTCCAAAGCAACTGCTTCATTTTTAATTAAACAGGTCTCGCCTTTCACGTAGCCTGAAGGTACTAATATCTGATAATGACACCAACTTCATCTCCCATTTTAATCTTTGAACTTAATACCCTGTGGGGACGTACCTCTCTTTCACTGCTTCTTATCACCCCACTACTAATAAAGCAGTGTAATAAGCGAATAGAACTCCCATTGCCATGCTTCGCAAAATAGCTCACTCTGACTCAGGGCAGTGGAATGAATACCTCCTAGCGGCACTATTGGCATACCTCATGAGTTACAAATGTGTTATACAAATGTCACCATTCTGAGGGCTGTATGGCTGAGAGCCAATCTTACCCTCTAGCATTCAACCCATATTGGAGGCCTTTACACCAGACACCCCTGATCTAGCAATGCGTAGGCTGGCAGGTAAACTATTATGCCTACAAGATCTAGCTGATAAGTCTATAGGAACTATCATTCAAAAAGAGGTGGAGAAAATCAATGCACAAAATCCAATACTGCCTGAGTACTAGTTAGAGATCTGGTATTGTATTATAACCACCGGTCAGGGGGTCAGGTTCACAAACATTATAAGTTATGGTCAGCCCATATTTATTTATATTGTCAAGGCCTGGAGTACTCAATCGCCTCAATTAAATCAGGTTTTGTCATAAATTGAGTCCATGCTAGATTCCTTTGGGCCTATGTCCCTCCTCGGCAAGATCTTGAAGGGGACATTGTTAGTATTGACAGTATTTGAAATAAATAAAATGGTAATTGATTAAAAGGTATGTCACAATCCATCAAATAAAACACCATTGCAGTGAAACCTACCAAAATTGCCATGAGAAATAATTCAAAAGTGAGCTACTGAAGGCCTGAACCCCTCCCAAATCCTCCAAGGTAATTACCAAATATCTTACCAGTTGGAGGTCATCCAAATCAGATGAGCAATTTGGGGATGCTTGGGCCCAACTGAATACCTCGCATTTCACCATTTTGCTCCAAAAATTACCATATTCCCTATGACCCCTAATGTCACAGCTAGTGACATATTTCTAAAAATTAACTTTCCCTCCAAAGCCAAGCCCAACAAGCCCTTGGAGCAGAGACCAGAACCCCTAAGAGTCACTGATGACCTCTCTAAGGTCATTGACAGAAAATGGGTTCTTGCTTTGCCAAGACAGGGTTGAGGAAAACGGCTCATCTGAGGGGAAATTCTGGTGGGAATCAACCCTCAAATCTGGAAAATTACACTAATTGAGGTTATGGAATTTGGCCAAATTTGTAAACTTTTGATTTTGTTGAATAAACAAAAAATTTACGGCTTGGATCGGTTTCATTAACCATTTGGAACCTTCATGAAGTATTCTTATAAATTAAGTCCCAAGATGAGAAAAGCTTTTGCTTTTCTCAGATACTCTGATTAATATGTTTAAAATTATGGAATTTTTGGGCAAGTTTCCAGTACTTTTTTGGGTATTTCTAACAAAATTTAATCTCTCATAAGTTCCACAATGGCTGGAGTCCGTTTTCCACTCTGGTTTGCCTCTAAGCTGTAAGCAAGCCCTCCGCCCACTCCATGGCCTATTCCGCCAACTCCACCGCTTCCTATTTCGCCGCCCTTGGTCCTAGATTTTACGCCACCTTTCCAAGCTCCCAGGGCCTCTTGTCCCTGATGGTTGTGGCCAGTTAGGTGTGCGTTTTGCTCCACAGATTTATATGGAAACATAATACGGACCATGTAGGACGTTTCTTCATCTTGTTGGGTCACTTGTCCTTGTTATCACAACTTTGGCCTGGGTCTTTCCCTTCAGAGACTTCCTGCGCTCCAGTTTCCCTAACATTATACGATAAAAGACTGAATTTTTTGTGAGTTTCTTCTCCTGTTGGGTGGCTAGAGTTAGCCAACCCTTTCAGAGTTGTCACTCGTTGAAACGGCCCACTGGGTCAATACTTTTATATCCCTTCTGGCCTTGGTTGTTACCTTCTTCAAATGGTGTGCTGAGGGTGTTGCGCGGCTCCCCTCATTCAAGACGCTCATACAGTGTGCAGTACCTGTCACTACCAACTTTACTCTTTACTATTCACATGATCTCATCTTTAAAAAGAAGATTTTCAAAACGTTGTCCAGCCTTAAGGCCCGCTAAAAGTCTCAAGGCAAGGATTTATCTGACGTCTTCCTTCACCAGCTTCTGTTACATGAGATTTCAGAGGGAGCTTGCCAATGGTTACTCTCTACAGGTGAGAATAATTAATCTCTCCTGGAATCTCTCCCAGCGTTGGAAACCTTCAAGCCATGTGAGTTTCCCCCTGCTGCCTTTGAGGACTATAACTCCTTTGTACACTTGTCCCAAGGAGACCTCACTACGGCTCAGTACTTTCTCCTGTTTCAAGAGCAAGCATCAAGGTTGGAATCTCTTGAACAGTTGAAAATGACCTTTTACGCAAGTCCCTAGATAATCCTGGTGCTGCCCTTGGCATATGGTATACCCCTCCCCCTCCTTATCTGGGACTTGCTCCATCCTTGCATCCCTGTTGTCTAACAGCCTCTGTGCTACCAAGCCTAATTGTACCGCGGAACTTCAGGACTTAGAAATTGACAACTCCATCACTGTGGGGCACCAACATGTTTCAGATCCTGTGGTGACATATCCAGATGAGACGCTGGCCGTTATGGACACTTCCGCCCTGATTCTAGTTTACACTAGTTACGTACTCTCCCAGTACTGCTTGGATTTAGAAGTGAGCTTTCTGGAAGGTGATACTGAAATCTCCGTCATAGGTGGGGTCCCCTCACTACTGGCCCTGCACTTCCATGCTCCACCAAGTACCCCTCGCTTTTTTCCTCAAAATTAGAGGGAGTTAGTAAGTCTAATCCGTTTGATTCAGAGCATTCACTTCCCCCTAGCCATGGACCTGCTGTTGCCATTTTGGAACCTATGCCTTCTGTCTGTCTGTCATCCCAGTTGGCCCAGTTGAGAAACTATTTCCCATCACTTCAGATTCGCCTCTCCTGGCGGATTCCATCCAGAAACGGGTAGAGATCCATTAGAGGATGATAAAAGAAGAGCTAGCCATGGATGACCCCACCAAAAGCTTGGCTGTCCTTACTGGTGTAGTCTTGTGTGATAAAGATCTTCTTCTACCAAACATAGAGCATTAAACTACCTTACACTATTTAAGTTCCGTGGAAAACTTACTAAAATGTGAAGTCATATGCTGTAATTTTTTCAGGGGGTACTCTCACCTATACTCCTCCCTCTGGGCTTGGAGCCATCCTGTCCTCCCTTGGCTCTAGGGAAAATAAACCCTTCTCTGCTTACTTCTTGTTCATGGTTACTTTTTCTTTTGTGGGGTAGAGTTTTCAAGCGCTCACTTTGGTGGACACTTGCACTACTGAAAACTTCATCCGCCAAGAGTTGGTGGAGGCCCTGGATCTTCCCCTGTGGTTTTGTCAGGTTTTTAAGGGTGGTGCATCTCAAACCATTTCAAGCTATCATGTGTTAACACCCGTTCCTTTTGACGCAGGTTATGGTTACTTTTTGGAGAGCTTCTCCTCGATAAAGAACTTTCTATACCTTATTATTTTGGAGGTTTTCTGGTGGCGCCAATTTGACATCGCCACTAACCTCCTGGACTCTACCACGCACGCAAAATTCCCTGATGGAGTCAAGGTTATCATCCCTTTCTTGGATGAGCGCTACGGTGCTCCCTATAAAGGTGGGCCCCTCTCCTAAGGTGGGCCTAGCCTCTATTCAACATACTGACTCCCTGACCCCAACACTTACTCTGCTTGAATGAATCCGCAGATATGCTGATCTATTTGATCCTAACATGTTTTCCCACTCCCTGAGCACAACAAGTTTTATTTTGAGCTTAAGTTGACCGTAGACCTTGTCAAGATATCCTCTCCAATTTACCCCTTATCCCTGAGGGAGGAGGAGCCTTGAACGCTTGGGTAAACAACATACTCTATAAGGGTCAAATCTTTAAGAAATCCTCATCGGTGTGCTCCCCCCTCTTGTTTGTAGAGAAGTCTGATGCCTCACTTTGTCCCTAAGTTGATTATGGCAAAATGAACAACATGACAGTGCCTGTCCCCCATCTGCTCTCTATGGAGCAACAAATTGCCCGCTACATAATGGCTAGGGTTTTCAGCAATCTTGACTTCCTCAACGCTTTTAACCAGATCTACATTAAAGAAGGCCTGGAATGGTTGAGCGCTTTTTGTACTCAGAAAGTTATCTACCAGTTCAGGGTTATGCCGTTGGTTTGAAGAACTCCCCTGCCTGCTTTTAAAGGCTCATTGATGCTGCCTTAGGAGACCTTATGAGAACTTGCATAATTGCATACATGGATGCATACTGGTCTTATCCCCAGATGCAGAATCTCATGGCCGTTACATTGTGTCTTTCATGGAGAGACTTTTGCAGGCAAACCTTACAATTAAGGCTATCAAGTGCGAGTCCTTCCAACCCATGGTTGAGTTCTTAGGAAACATTAACTTCTCCCATGGCCACATGAATGCCCCAGATAAGGAAGCAGCCATCCACGATTGGGTTACTCCTTCATCTCAAATGGAGTTACGCAGCTTCCTTGGGACATGTAACTTTCTCAAGGAGTTCACCGCTCAGCTCTCAGAAGTTGCCGCTCCTCTCTACACCATTTAAGAGAAGAATATTTTCAGTTGGACTAATACATGCAACGCCGCATTCCACGCCGTCAAGTCCATACTATTGTCCATCCCAGTGTCAGTACATGCAGAGCCCAGCCGCCCCTTTATTGTCACCACTGAAGCTTCCAACTTTGAGGTGGGAGCTGCTCTGGTACAAGAGGGGGAGGATGAAGTGGAACGTCCTGTTGCTTACTTTTATATGAAAGTGACCCTGGAGTAGCTCAACTATGCAATATATTTTAAGGAACTCCTTGCAGTTGTTAAGGCAGTACAACTTGACGCCACCATTTGCATTGATCTAAGCGGCCAATTACTGTCTGTATTAACCAGAAGGCTTTGATATACTACTGCGCCCACCAGAAGCTATCCCCTCACCAGTCCCAATGGTTGGAAATCCTTTCAGTGTATGATTTACAATTTTAACTTCATTAAGGGCATCTTAACATGTTACCTGATGCTCTATCCTAAAACCCTGCCCTAGCCCCTGACCCATCACTAGTTGATGCCCACAATACCCAGGTGTTGATTAAGCCAGAACAGGTGAAGGAAAGCTTACTCTTTACCCCCCGCTCTGCTTATGATGGAACCCTTGGAAGAGGATTCTTACACCCTGTCAGGCCACCAGGTGAGAAGCACGATGGCACATCCATCTGAAGGGGGTGCTTCAAAGTTCACTATCATGGGTAACCATATGACTTGTTTACTCCTAAATAAAAACTTTACAATCAAGAAATTTATTAATAATAGGCATAAAAAGTATTTTATTTGGAGTAATCAAGCACTATTTATAATGCTTGAAAATGAAAGGACATAAAGAGGAATTCTAAGGGTAGAGTCATGGGACCTGTAGGAAAGTCTCAATACTGTGATAGGTGAGAATAGATTAAGGTGTGGATTAAGATTAGATAATAACTTGGAGATGTAAATATTTAAAATTTGGAGTAAACCAAGTAAAACCTTAAATTTGGTATACCAGTTGAGAACGTAGAATCTAACTCCATTCTCATAAATTATTGGGCCATTTGGGATTTGGGCCCTTCCTATGTATATATTGACCTTCCCCCTGGACAAGGCTTTCACTTAATTCAGGGAGAATCCTGACAATGCCCTCCCCAAGCCTTGTCCTAGTGTAGTAAGTTGTGACCTGAGGGTTAAAGTAGATGGAGGGCTCAAGCTCAGAAGTGTACAGAGCCTTGTGCTTGATGCAGACCAGGTTGGTGATGCCTGTGCTGGAGTTGTGGAAGTAGCGGTAGGCCTTGGCTTGGCACTCAGCGACCTTGGAGTGGTAGGACCTATGCTCAGAGCGACTCAGGTAGATGATGAAATTGAACTCCTCTAAGGCTATGTCAATGTTGTTAGCATTGCAGTTGCCAGGGATGATGGCAGACTGGAGGACTTGGAGCATGCCTTTCAGCATCCAGGCAGCGGCACCCTTGGGGGGGCCAGTGAGGTACTTCTGTAAGATGCTGAAACACACATTGTCCTCGGTGCATCTAGGTGTTCAAACTGTTTATCAACCACTTCTTATTCGTTCTTGTCAACTCACTTCAAGAACGGTGCCTGTAGTTGCAGGTGATCGCTAGTGGGGCTGAACGCCAGCTGGATGGTGGCAGAAACCTCCTGGGGCATGGCGTAGGTGTTTTTGTGGGGGTTGAAGCAGAAATCGCCAGTGAGGGCAATCCTGAAATGGTGACAAAGATATGGGTGAAAGGGTTGCCATTGTTGCACCCAATGAAGTTGAAGTTGTACAAGGTTATGAAATTCTTTTTCACCCGCTTGACATCCTGGTGGTCCCACTGTCTGATGCAGGGCCCATACGCATTGTTGAGAGTGAAGACACCCGCCTCAGTGAAGGTCTGAATCTGGCCGTTGCTCTCAATCATCATGCGAATTTGCTCAGTTGGGCCGCTTGTTTGGGTAGCGCGATTTTTGGTCTTAAAGACATTCTCAGGTGTAACATGTTTGTGACTGGCATGCGTTGACTTTTTCTTGACATGGTTGGCATTAGTACCAGAGGTAACTTCAATTGTCTCCTTGAGCTTCATTTTTTTGGGACCTTCATTTTTGTTGGGATCAGCGTTATCCCAATCTGAGAGTGGAACCAGGTTATATTGATACTTCATTTTAGTAACATCAGGCCCAATCTCTAGAGGGGAGCTGTTGAAGTTGACAAGCGCTAGATTTTCCAGAAGGGAATCATTGAGCTTGTCACCAATTGTGCAAAGGTGAGTCTCAGGTATTTTGTCTGGTACTTTTGGTGCATTGTCACACCAATTGTTCTTGGGGCTTCCATAAAATTCTTGTGGTTTGTTGCCTTCATCAAATTTGGAAGTTAATTCTTGACTTGTTGGCACAACTTGATTGGCCCAATTGCTCAGATGATGCTTGTCCAAATTTATGTTTGGCACTTTTAGCTCCAGACAGTCAATAAAATTTGTTCTTATTTCTTTTTCTAAATCAGAGTGGAAAATGACATCATTGCAGATAATTGAGTACTGGTCACCTAAATAGATGGCATGTAAGAATATACATCATCAATCTCTATTTTTGAACCAAGTAAGTATAATTCTTTAACATCCACTTGCAAAACCTATTTAGTCTTGAGCAGCCTAAACTCGTTCCCAATTCAAATGGATCAAATGGACTCATAGAGATTAGAGTTTCATTAGCCTCATCGGTTGGACCATTTTGTGGGGAACCTATAAAAAGAAATGTTAGGAAAAAGAGTTGTGATTTGGGAATTTTGATTGAAAACGTAATTTGATGCAGTTATTTCTCCTTTAGAATGACTTAGAGAATAGATTTCATTTGGTTGCTGAAGAAAGTAAGAAGGATCCAGTGCATAGCATAGGTCATCATCATCATCAAAATCCTCACATTACAAGTTAAGACTTTTTAAAAAAATTAATGCAAGCTCGATGGTCTTCATCCAGATCCTAAGAATAAATTATTGATTTATTTCCCTCTTTTGTCAAACCCCTTTTTGCTCCTTTAGAATATGGTTTAGGGTTTGGAAAGCTTTGAACTTCTTTTTGACTAGACTGTTCTAGTTTTTTGAGAGGTTCTTCCTTTGACTTTAAAGTTATATCTTCTTTATATTTATTTGAGGGGGACTTTTTTGGTTCTTTGATCTGGTATTAGTCCAACTTGGTATGGTATTTTTGAAGCATTTCTATAACTACATCTATAGCTAAATCATAATCAGGCTTAACTTTAGATAGGTTGAGAGATTTAGAGAAAGCTCTGTAAAAAAATCAAGTAGCTGCTCTCTTAGCATGGTCTTCAATCAAATTAAGTTGATTTCTGTTGAATCCCATAAAGCTGTTTGAGATCTTCTTTCCCTTGGTTTTCCTTTTAAGGTTATAGTTAAGCTCAGTAAGCAAGTAATGAACCGTGTTGAGTAATCTTTGATAGCCATTGACACAGTCAAACTTGAGACTGCAAATTTCTTCCATCTCATCAGACCTTAGGTTTGAGAGTTTTTGGAAGTGACATTCTGCTTTTAAATTGTTAACCTTTTTCTAAGCATATATGTTCTTGAAATGACTCAGAAGTACCTGGTAGGGAGCGCCATTTTGTCAGGCCACCAGGTGAGAAGCACGATGGCACATCCATCTGAAGGGGGTGCTTCAAAGTTCACTCTCATGGGTAACCATATGACTTGTTTACTCTTAAATAAAAACTTTACATTCAAGAATTTTATTAATTAAGGCATAAAAAGTATTTTATTTGGAGTAATCAAGCATTATTTATAATGCTTGAAAATGAAAGGACATAAAGAGGAATTTTAAGGGTAGAGTCATGGGACCTGTAGGAAAGTCCCAATACTGGGATAGGTGGGAATAGATTAAGGTGTGGATTAAGATTAGATAATAACTTGGAGATGTAAATATTTCCCAAATTCGGAGTAATTTAATTAAAACCTTAAATTTGGTATACCAGTTGAGAACGTAGAATCAAACACCATTCTCGAAATTATTGGGCCATTTGGGAAGTAGGCCCTTCCTATGAATATATCGACCTTCCCCCTGGATAAGACTTTCACCCAATACATGGAGAATCCTGACACACCTCTGCCCGCTTTAGGTTATCTCAACCTCTATCAGCTGACTACAATAAGATTAAGCAGGCCTTCCATAAAAATGGCGAACTCCTGGACAAAGGCTACCTTTTGTTGTATGGGGTCATCCTCCATCAAGGCAAGTGGTGGGTATCACCTGGACCCCTACATGAGGTAGTGATCTGCAAATCTCATGACCCTCCAACTGCTGGCCACCCTGGCAAGGACAAGACACTTGAGCTGGTCCGCCGCTCCTACAGTTGGAAGGGTATTGCCACAGACGTGGAAAAATTCTCAAAGTCCTGCTTAACATGTAACCAGTCAAAGCTGAGCTGCCTGAAGAGTGCTGTGTTGCTTGTTCCCCTCCAAGCTGCTGAGGGCCCTTAGACATTGGTGTCTGTCAATTTTATTGTGGAACTCCCCTTGTCTCAGGGCTACAAGACAGTAATGGTTGTGGTGGAAAGTTTCACAAAGATGGCCTACTTCATCGCCTACAATACCACCATTACTTCAGTCAAAACTTACTCCTCTTTTTTAATCACATCTTTTGCTTACATGGTCTCCCTAAAAAGATTATCAGTGATTGGGGCCCACAATTCACCGCTCAGTTCTGGGAAGCCCTTCTTTCCATCCTCAGCATCCACCCCTGCCACTCCAAAAGCCTCCCACTCCCAGTCAGATGGACAGACAGAGAGGTTAAACCAGGTTTGGAGCAATTCTTTCATAGTTATTCCGATTCTTAACAGAACAATTAATCCTCTCACATCCCACTGGCACAATTCGCCTATAATAACTGTTAACTTTTGGCAGATATGAATTGTTTCCGCTGAATGAGTTGCACAGGGTTTAACCCACCAAACAACAGCCAAACAATATGGAAATCGTTGGTCCCCCATTTAAACGTAATAAACTTTATAAATATGAGGCAATCGCCCCAGTTACGCTACTTTATTTAATATAATATAACAAGCAGACCCTCTCTGCTTATGCTCTCTACTTACTCCTACTCCCTTCATCCTTCTTCCTCTCTTTTCTTCTTCTATAAACCTTCCCTACTTCTCTCTCCCACTCAACCCTTAACCCTTGGTATTCTTCAACGGATTCAACACATTTCACTTAAACAATCTTTATTTTCTATCAATGTAGAGTTCATTTTGATCATCAAGGCTTCAACAGAATTTCCTCAAATACTGAACTTTAATTGATTTGATCAATTCACTTTGCATTGCTCTAATTTACTATTTACCCTCAGAGCTCACTTCACATCGAAATTATGATCCACCGGAACACTAGCTTATCATCCAGTCATATTGAAATCTCAACATTACCCCCCTTGACTGGACAATGAGCGCCTATTGCTTGTAGGGCCAAAGGAACTTTGCATGTACTCAGTTGATTATCTAATCACCCATGGGTTCCTTAATGGTGTTGGCATCAGCCCCAGTCTTCTCAATGATCTCAAATGGTCCGCTCCATATACTGGCGAGCTTGTTCCTTCTTCTGAACCCATGTTGATCATGAAACAGGACCATGTTCCCTACCCCAAACTGTGGAAGACTGCTGCGTCTACCTTGGTCAGCTAAATGATCCCGAATTCTCTTGGCAATACTAGTGGAATATGCCTTGGTTTAGAGTTTAATCAGCGTGTCTGTTAAGGTAGAAAAATATCATTGGGGGTCGACTCTGGTGGTATCCTCCACACAGGAGTAAATCAATGCAGGCAGCGCTGGATGTCATCCATAGAGCAATTGGAATAGCTCTTACCAGTTGCTGAGTGGTAGCTGATATTGTACGCAAAGACAGCGATTGATAAAAGGGTGCTCCAGTCTGATGGCCGCTCATTTACAAGCTTGCATAGAATATTTATTAAGGTCCCATTGACCCGTTCCACAATACCGTTAGATTCAGGGTGGTAGGAAGTAGTTAATACCCCGCAGATTACCATAAGCTTGTTCAACTTGGCCAATATATGTGATGTGAAATTGGTCCCATTGTCTATTAGAATAAATTGCGGACAACCATGGTGCTGTATGACACACTCCAGGATGAACTTGGTGGTAGTGACAGCTCCCAAATCCTTGATAGACCTTGCTTCCAATCATCTTGTCAAATGGTCGATGGCAACTAAAATATATTTGGAGTGATTCGCGCCAGTTGGAAGAGGCCCCACCACGTCTAACAAAAAATTATGCTATGCAAACCAAGGCTTGACTAGCTGGTAGGTGGTCTTCCAGTGGAATGGTTTCTCCACTTGGCACTGATGGCAACAATTAACTGCCTCAAGCACATAGTAGTGCATACTCTCCCATTGGTAGCAGGGTTGCAAGAACTCCAGTGTCTTTCTCAACCCTCCATGAACTACCGCTCTATGAGCATCCATAATTATTGCAGGCCTTGCGGAGGGTTTTTGAAAACTCGGCGTTGATTCCCCAATCCGCTTAAATAATTCCCCGTTGCGCAAGAAGGTATTCTGCCTAAGCCCATCTAACACTTTGATCATGGGCAGTGGCTCATCATGATATTTGCCCACAATTATTTTGTGCATTATGTCTGCCACATCCGCTGTAATGGTGACCATGGATAATCAGGAAAGACAGTCCACATTCTGATGCTTCGCCCCTGGCTGATGCATGATCTTAAAATCATATGCTTGGAGCTTCAAATCCCATCTCACGAGCCGCCCTTCAGGTTCCCACAGATTCTGTAGCCAGCGCAAGGAGGCATGATCTGTTATCACTTTGAATTTCACCCCGTGGAGGTAGCCCCAGAATTGTTTATATGCATATATTACCGCTAAACACTCCCGCTTTGTCACGGTGTAATTCCGTTCAGGACTGGTCAAACTGTGGCTACAATATGCAATGGGGTGCTCCCCACCATCATTGTATTTTTGGGATAACACAGCCCCTACAGCGGAAAGTGAAGCATCCATTTGCACAATAAACTCTTTTTTAAAATTGGGGTATTGCAAAACGGCACGCTAGCCAATGCAGTTCATAATACACCAAAGGCGGTTTGACATTGATCCGTCCAGTTGAATGCAGCGTTTTTCTTAAGTAGCTCAAAGAGTGGAGCCCCAATACAGATGAAGTTGATAATGAGCCGCCAGTAGTAACTGACTATCCCCAAGAACACCTGGATATCCCGCTTATTGCTTGGCTGAGTCATCTTGCAGATGGCTTCCACCTTGGCCGGCTGAGGACTAGGCCCTTTGGAGTCTACTACAAAGCTGAGGTATTCCAACTGCTCCTTGAAAAAGTGGCACTTTCAGGGCTTAATCTTGATGTTAGCGTCAGCCAGGTGGCAGAACACTTGCTCCAGGTGTCCAAAATGCTCCATGAATGTCCGCAAAAACACATTGATATCATCAAGGTAGACAAGAACGCAAGACAGCTTTAGATCACCCAAAATAGTGTACATAGCCCGCTGGAACTTAGCGAGGGCATTGCACAAACCCTGTGGCATACGTGTAGGCTGGAACAATCCTTTTGAGGCGATTATAGCGCACTTTTCTTGTTCCATTGCTGGCAAATACGATCTGTCATTACCCCAATATTAAGTCCAAAGCAGAGAAATACTTGGCCTCACCTAACTGATCTAAAGTGTCATCAATTCACAGAAGCGGGTACAAATCTTTTTCATAATGCAGTTAAGCTTCCAGTAATCAATTACTACCTGATTAAAGCTATCTTTCTTTTTGACAATTAGCACTGTGGATGCCCAGGGACTCTTTGACGGCTCCAACATTCCTTGTTCCACCAATGTATCTATTTCTGCAGATACAACTTCTTCTTCTGCCTTTGAGTTGTGGATAGGTTGTGACCTGATAGGGGTGGTCTTCCATGTCCACCCAATGCACAACCCCACGAGCGCAACCCAAGTTGTGATCATCAGTTGCAAATATGCTGTGATACTTATCAAACAGATCCACTACCCTGTCCTTCTGATCCTCCAATAGACCAGTTAGCGCCTCCCATGGAACCACAGTCATTACGCCAAAGGTGGTTTTTATAGGCAAGCTGAGATCTTCCCAAGAACCAAAGTTGTGTATTTGGTGGACCTCATCAATAGGGATCAGGTGAAGGTGAGCCACCACTTGGCGCCTCTGAACCTTCATCACCTCCTTCTGCAGATTTGCTACCAACACCTTAACTTCTCCTGCCCAGGTAACAGTAACCCAGGAGTCACATGAAGTTTGAGCTGCAATTGTTGATAGGGCCCCACAAACTCTCCGTACAGACCTCCCAGTATCTCAATTTTAAGCTCTGTCCCAATTATGACCTGATGCCCAGAAGGGATAGTCAAAGCATTCGCAGCTCAGAGCGGAATCCCTTTGTATTTTTAAATCTGGTTTGGAAGCGTTTGGTTCTTTTGCTTCATCTGCCAATATTTTATAGGAATCACACTATTGCTATAGGCGAGATTAATTTAACTAGAGCGGATTGGGTCATCTGGGACTCCGCTGGAAGTAAAATAGATGGGGATCCGTTGTCCCAGGATACTGATGGTTTCATCCGCCATATTAACCACAGGCCCAAAGTGCTGCATAAATGCGGCGCTGATCATTATGTCATAGTGGTCATTAGGCAACACCACAGCTGGAGCAGATGCGTTGGCTGACCTGAACCTCAAAGGCAATGAGCTATATGCGCCTTCTGACACAGTACTCTGTGCTCCCGCAGTCCCATACACTACTCGGTGGTCCACATCTGGTTTCAGCGGAAGCTTAGCCACAAGCTTGGTGGATATTATATTGACAGGAGCGCCTGTATTAATAATCGCCCAAATTTTGGTATTCTGTAAAAATATGTCACAATATGTACATTCCAAATAAGAAGAACCCTTGGTGTTTGTTACATAAACATCCAAGGGCGTTTGATCATCCAGAAAAGTGAGCATACTGGCCCTGACATGAGGATACTCCTGGGCAATTTTTTCTACAGGAATTGCCATCTCCACCAACTCCAGGGCTGCAACATATGTGGAGGGTTCACCGTCAACCATACCATTCCGCTCAAGGATTTGCCAGGCGTACAGCTTATGCACATCTCAGCAGAACCCCATGTCTGCGTTATTGGGGTCTCTCCCTCAGCTTGAGGCCAAAAGGTGGTAAGGGATCTGTTGATATAGTAAATCCTCAGAGTGTGCCCCAGGGCTGACACAAAGTGACTCATGATAAGCATCAGGGACAATTAAATTTGAATCAGTGGAAGTAGAGCATCCCATCTCTACTCCGCTCGCCCTTTTCCCTGTTCATTTGGGACATTGGATACTGCATGGACCTTTGGGTTGGCCTGACAACTAACTGCATAATGGCCTGTTTGGCCACACAAGAAACAAACATTTGGGACCAGCACTCGTCTCTGAATCACCCCAGAAGGTCTAGGTCTACTATTAAACCATGGGTTATTATGGGACCAAGGATAAGCGGATTGATCATAATAGGGATGTAAAGGACCCACCCATGAGTTAAGTGACCTAGGAGTAACCCATGGATTGCCCCAATATTGTTGGGATCCTTCATTTAGCGGAATTTTAGTGGCAGATGCAGGATCTTTCCGCTCTACATTTGGGAGCACTAAAGGTGACAGATAGACGGCGTAATTGATGGATGATTTTAAAAACTCCACATCCTCATGAAGAGTGTATGCCATAGCATTATACAATTCGTAATAGGGCTTGATAGCCGCCATCATCTCTATGCCCACCTCCTCATTAGATAAGACATTTGCACTCAACAAAACATGAGCCTCATTAGTGAACTGCTACAAACTGTATTAAGGACTCATCTTTTTGGAAAAGAAATTGTTAAAAATCCGCCTTGCGCTGAGCCATTTTCACTTTGCTCCCAAACAGATGGATTACAGTCTCCTTCACCTCTTGGTAAGCTACAGTACAATTTTTAAGATAACATGTAACTTGATCAGTGCTTGAAACATCCAATGCAGATAACAACAGTTTAGCTTTCCGCTGATCAGAAGCCCCTTCTATGGCAAACTCAAACCGCTTGAAAAACCCATGTATGTTACCATCACGGTTAAATGGGGGCAGCCTGTCACTACAGATTTCCTCCTCCTTAACAACCTTATTTAATTTATACTCTGCACAGTCTAGCCGCTCCGTCATGCTGCTCAAGAGGTTGGTAAGTTGGTTGGTGTGGTCACCTACCAGGTGCAGTTGGCGGAAGGCATAGTTGAGCTGCTCAGTATTACTTTTATTCTTTTGAAAAAGCACTTTTTGCGTTTGTAGTAAGGTAACCAAAGCAAGCTTCAGCTCCCCATGTTATTACAATTTGATAAACGGTGGTAGTATTACATCAAAGAGAGCTGGTTGCGCCATAGGTGCAATGATGAAGCTGTTAATAGTTGATCAATGGGCCCCCATAGTGAGCACCACTGTTAACTTTTGGCGAATATGACTTGTTTCCGCTGAATGAGTTGCACAGGGTTTAGCCCACCAAACAACGTCCAAACAATATGGAGATCATTGGTCCCCCAGATGAACGTAATAAACTTTATAAATATGAGGCAATCGCCCCGGCTACGCTACTTTATTTAATAAGATATAACCAGCAAAACCTCTCTGCTTATGCTCTCTACTTACTCCTACTCCCTTCATCCTTCTTCCTCTCTTCTCTTCTATAAACCTTCCCTACTTCTCTCTCCCACTCAACCCTTAACCCTCAGTATTCTTCAATGGATTTGACACATTTTGCTTAGTCAATCTTTATTCACTTTCAATGTAAAGTTTGTTTGATCATCAAGGCTTAAACAGAATTTTTCAAATACCAAATCCTGGTTGATTTGATCGATTCATCTTGCATTTCTCTAACTTATTACTCGCCCTCAGAGCTCGCTTCACTTCTAAATTATGATCCGCGAAACACTAGCTTATTGTCCAGTCATATTGAAATCTTGACAATAACCTTACCCATACCTCTACAGGCAGTTTCCTTTTTTTGAAAATTATGGTAAAACCCTAGCTTCAACCTAGTTTTGCGGATTAAGTCCACCATTGTTGCTGCAATGAGAGTTCTAAAGAGCTCAGTGACAAACATCAGGCTGTGAAGGACCATCTTATCGGACCATCTAGTACTAAAAAAAGGACCATCTTATCAATGCTGTGAGGGTTTACAAAGCATAAGATGATTAAAAGCACCGTGAAGGACCTAAGTACAAGCCTTGTAACTTGGTCATGATTAATGCTAAGAACCCCCACCTGAAGTAACCCTGCACAAGTTAGGTCCCAAGCATGTTGGACCCTTTAAGATCCTCAAGAAAGTTGGCTCACCAGCTTATCAGGTTGACTTACCCCCTCAATCAAAGTGTTCAGCACCTTACATGAGTGCCTCCTGACCCCCTTTGATGGCTCCATGCTACTTCTCCCAGATTCTGTCATAGTGGATGGTGAACCCCAAGATGAGATTAATGCCATTCTTGCTTCTCGCCTATCCTGAAACCGCCTGCAATACTTGGTGTCCTGGAAAGGGTACAATAAGATGGAGAGCAGCTGGGTATCCTATCAGGACATGACCAATGCTCAGAACCTAATTCATGACTTTCATTATAGATTCCCGATGCTTCAGGTCCCGTCACCCAATCCTCCTTAGCTGCCATGAAGCTACCTACTCCCCACAAGAGCTTTGCCTTGACCAATGTCCCCTCAGGTGGTGTAAAACCCCGTCCAAGAGTATAGAGTGATGTCACAGCTAGTGACATATTTCCTGGAATTAGCTGCCCTCCTAAACCCAATCCCAACAAGCCCTTTGAGCAAAGATCAGAGCCCCTAAGGGTCACTGATGACCTCTCTAAGGTCAATGACAGAAAACGGGTTCTGGATTTGTCATCCAGTAATGAGTAAAAAGCCCATCTGAGGGGAAATTCTGGCAGGAATTAACCCTCAAATCTGGAAAATCACACGAATTGAGGTTATGGAATTTGGCCAAATTTGTAAACTTTTGATTTTTGTTGAAGAACGAAGAATTTAGGGTTGGATCAGTTTCATTAACCATTTGGAACCTTCATGAAGTATTATCCTTTAAATTAAGTCCCAAGATGAGAAAGGCTTTTGCTTTTCTCAGATACTCTGATCGATATATTAAAGTTTAGGAATTTTTGGGCAAGTTTCCTGTAATTTTTTGGTTATTTCAAACAAAAATACACCTTTCATAAGTTCAACGATGGCTGGAGTCAGTTTTCCACTCTGTTTTGCCTCTAAGCTGTAAGCAAGCCCTCTGTCCACTCCATGGTCTATTCTTCCAGCTCTGCTACTTCCTGTTTCTCCGCCCTTTATCCTAGATTTTACGCCACCTTTCCCAGCTCCCAGGGCCTCTTGTCCCTGATGGTTGTGGCCAGTTAGGTGTGCGTTTTGCTCCACAGATTTATAATTGGAAACATAATACAGACCTGTAGGACGTTTCTTCATCTTGTTGGGTCACTTGGCCTTGTCGCCACACCTTTGGCCTGGGTTTTCCCCTCAGCAACCTCCTGCACTCCAGTTTCCCTGACAACTTAATCTTGACCAAATCCTATAAATAATCTAAAATCCAAAAAAAGGATCTACATTCTTTACTAAAATTTTCCTAGTTGATACTAGTGATCTGCCTATCTACAATAACAGTATTTTCCTTACCTACAGCTAAGCTGACAAGTGGTTGCTCTAGGGACATAAAAGTCTGCTAAGTGATTACTTCGGGCTTTTAGCAACTAATAATTACATAGAATTCATAGGGCCCAGCCTTTAAAACTAAACAAAAAAAACTCAATAATGGTATGATTGTTAGTTTATAAGAAATACTTGAGCTCTTAACATTATATATTATCTCTTATATAAAAACCTATAATTCTATCCTATTTTAAATTACAGATGATTATGAATAGAGGCAGAGGTTTAGTTTTAAAAGCTTTAAGTAATCCATTTTAGCTCAAGAATAGATCAGGGTTCTTGGCAGAAGACTTATAGACTATTTCTTATAATCAAAATCTCCAATATGATTTTAGAATACAATTTTAACATGGATACAATGATATTCAGATGTTCCTAAGAGTTTAACATTAGATGATAAGGAGGGCTATAATGTGATTCAGAGGAATTTGGATATTTAATACATATATCACAGGTAGGTCTACTTTAGTCTGTTTAAACTTGACATTTTTAATAGATGGAAGGCATGATGGTACAGGTATAGGTGTAGATTATTATATTTTTTCAAATTTATATTAAGCTATAAAAAACTGAACAGGTTTTTTAGAAAGATTATAAAATATAGGAGGCCATCCACTGGCAATGCTGGTTAGCTGCATACTTTCAAGTATCCTTTTAACTCAAAGAAAAACTATCCAATTCTGCTAGATGTTCAAGTTTAGGAAATCTGGTTAGATCACTAAGTTTTTTTACTAACTCAAGAATAATATTGTGTTGAGGTGGTAAGATATTAATCAATCTTTTTGTTATATACTAGGATAATTTAAGTTAAGACATTATAGCATCAAATCTGGATAAGAGATATCAACATCTATTTAATAAAACTAGACACTGACTGAATGATGTACTGACTGACTAGCATCTGAAACCTTTAAGTCTGATAAGTTCAATCTATTTGGCCAAGTGGGTGAGAATTGGTAAATATATCAAATAATTCACCAAATTTGGTCACAAAGTCTAATATTAGTTATGTAAAACTTAACCACAAATTTTCATTTATTTGGGGAAGGTCGACCAGGGGACAAGCACTTCCAATATAGTAGGAATAAACTAATGAAATTTGACAATTAAAGATACCCCAGAGGGTTCAAAGCCCCTCTTGTTGTCTCCAGGATCACCAAGATTAGGACGGTAAGGAGGGGGTTATTCTGGCTTATTCTTGGATGCAGCATGTGTGAAGGAAAGGATCAACTTTTAGGAACCATATGGGGAGCCATGTGTTGATTGTCCTTCTGTTATGAGGGGTCATATGTCCAAACAGCCATGCTTGGAAATGTTCCAATATATGGCTGTAGAAGCGATTAATGGCTCCTTGGATTGTTGGCGCTGCTCCTGTGAATGATTTCAGTACCATTGTATGTATCGTCCATAGTGCTATTGCTACTATTAGCGCCCTAAGAGATGGGTGGATAGGAGAGTCCATGTTTATAGTGAACATGTTCCTTGCTAGGCTGAATGGATGTCCGTTTTCTTGGCGGAAAAGGCGCATGGCCACTTTCCATACAGCCACTGATGTTGGGCATTGTTCTAAACGGTGGGCTAGGCTTCCATACTGACCACATATTGTACATGAGAAGTGAGTGGCATTTGACCATTCAGCTGTTTGGTATACTCTCCTCATACACCTCCATACACGTGCTCTTATCCTGGGTTGGAGTAGAGGGTGATGTGTGTATCTCCATACTCTTTTTTGAGTCTCCAGGTTGTAGGGTATGTCCATATAGTCTAGGTAATCTATCCTGGCTTTGGTATTTGGGCTTTTGCTTATTATATTGTCTGTGACTATTTGATCGTTGATCTCCTGTCTGTGAGTTAGCCTTGGGCGTCCTTAATGACTGGTTTGATCATTTATATGAATCCACCATGTCGCTCTTCTCATGGCTAGGAGTATTCATTTGAAGTGTGCAGGAGTGCCATATGGTCCTGCAGCTGTGGGATGGGATGCCAGATACTTGATTAATGTGTTTGGGTGATCTGGGTTTCTTAATTGTAGTGCTCATGTGAAGTTATATCTTGCTGTTCTGGCCCAGTGTGTATCTGGAAGATCTGGGCTAGTCACCTGAGCTATCCAGGATCCCAGTATATGGGTTGCTTGCTCTACGTAATTAGTAAGCCCCATACCTCCATTTCTTTTAGAGCCAAATAGGGTTTCAAGGCGTACAGGTGGTTGTGGTTGGACCATAGCCACCCTTATAGTAGGGCGTGGACTGTGTTGAAGAAAGATGGTGAGAAAGTGATTGCATGGGCCGTGAACCATATGATTGATAGAATCATCAAGTTGGATGCCATGACCCTTCCTGTTAGACCTGTTTGGTGTCCATTTAAGGAGTCAATGCGTTTTTTTATTCTGTCTAATAATTTATTTTCCACCATGGAGTTAGCATATCCTCCTGCTTCCAACCATACTCCCAAGTGATGAACAGAGCCAGCTGTTGGCTTGGTGATGAATGGAAGTTTTAGTGAGTTCATTGCTAATTTTTGCCTCCTATGTCTGGTCAGGAGTCTTGATGTTGTACTAGCTTGTTGGCCCTGTGTATATGGTGTCCAATGGGTCTGATATTTCCCCAATAATATGATTTACGTTTTCTCAGTGTTAAGTGATGCGTTACTTATGGCTGAATAGTCTTGATTTATTTTCTCAATTCTTTAAGCGTCTTGATTATTAGATATGCCCACCACGCAATCATCAGCGAAGGCCATCATTTTGACTGGTGGTTGGCCCTTGACGTTAATTCCTTTGAGTAGTGTGTTTGTATTCCGTATTAGAGTGTCCAAGCTAAAATTGTAAAGTAGAGGGCTTAAGGGGTCTCCTTGTTTGTGTTCTCTCTGTGGGATAACTGGGTTGGTTAAGAAGCCTGCTCCCCGCACAGCCATGGTTGCAGACTCTGTAAACAACATTACCCAGTTTATGAATCTATTTGGAAGCTTGAATTTTTGAAGGCAGGCTCTAAGATAGGTCCAGTTCACCCTGTCATATGCCTTTTGTTGGTCTAAAAAGACAAGTGCTCTAGAAGTTTTGGACTGGCAGACATTTGCAACTGTGTGGATGTTATCCCATATGGATCTTTTTGGGACAAATCCATATTGTGATGGGGATATCGCATCAGTTGCAAATTCTTCTAGTCGTTTAGCCATATTTTTTATGAAATTTTGTATCTGTATTGGTTAGGGAAATTGGGCACCAGTTGGATAGGTCTAATCTGTCTCCTTTCTTAATTATGTGACTATGTATGCTTCTTTGCCTCCAGGTAAGAGCATGTTTCCATAATACACTTATTCATTGAAGCTAGAAGAATGTTAGAGATGTTAGTAAAATATTTTTTATAAAATTCATATGGAATCCCATCAGGTCCAGGGCATTTCCCTCTTGATGCACCGCGTACTACTTCCCATAATTCCTCACGCAATATTAGGTTAATTAAATTGTTATTTTGAACCATGGTGTCAATATGTGCGCTTCTAAGGAATTTTTGATTTTTTCTGTTTTGACCAGCTCAGATTTATACAATTTCATGTAAAACCTGTGTACTTTGGTTGCAACTTCTTCAGGTGTTTCTGCTATGGATTTGTCCGGTCAACAGACCTGTGTACAAGCTATCATATTTTTCCTGGTGTGGAATCATCAGAAAAAGTAGCTCAAGCAAGTTTCTCATCTCTTATGTTTTTGCCTTTATATTGGACTCCAACTTGGTGTTGGTGTTCGCAGATCAGGGTGTTAAGCTGAGCAGAAACCTCTGCCCATTTATGACCCCATCCATGGCTGTATCCCGTTCTTGGTACATTGTTTTTAGATGGTCAATTTCAGCCAATGTGTGTTTGATAATGGCTGAAACTGCCCTGTGTCTTCTAGACAATGTATGTTTAATTTGTTGGGTTGTTTATTTTTGAAGTTTTCACATGTGGTTAGTGGGTCCAATCAAAAGGGTGTTTGAAAATCCCAGGTTGAGGATATTTCCTCCATCCAGAATTGAAATTCTAAGTCAGCTAAACTTCCTGGGCGTATTCTGCACATCTGGGTGCTTGGGTACTTTTTTTTTAGTACTAGATGGGTGCTTGGGTACTTGATTCCGCCAGTTTTTAGGACACTGAAACAAGCCGATGGTCAGAAAATTCAATTTTTTCAGTTCTAAATTTTTGAATTTGGTGACAAAAATTATTGGTGTGAGTATTAGGTCTATCCTTGACATAGAGACAAGTGTACCATTTTGTACATGTGGGTGTGTCATGTTTTGTAGCAGGGATTGCCTTTTTGGTAGCAGATCATATAGTCCCAGGGTGGCCTTTAGTACTCAAAGTTCCACTTGCCCTTGTGGTATCTCCATTGTGTATGGCCATTGGTCCATTTCTGGGTTAATCCAGCAGTTCATGTCTCCCATGACAAAAGTGTTTACTGGTAGATTTAGTTGTGTTAGGGCTATGAGAAATTCTCTTCAGTCCTGTGCACCATTTGGGGCATACACACTGGCGATTGTGTGCACTTTGGTGTGCCATGAGAATGTTATGGCAAGTACGCAGCTGTCCAGGAACAAATTTTTATTAATAAATTTAAAGTTTTGGTTTTCACATACTATCACCCCACAGTGGAGCAACCAAAATGATATTATTGGGAGGAGCATTTTTCCCATGCCTCTTCCTCTCCCTGTGGACAGTGAATTTCCTGCACCACCAGGATATCCACAGGTGGGTTTTGTAGGAGACTCAACTTCTTGGCCCAGGACGTTAAGGCCTTGAGTCCCGCTATGTTCAGCATCTCTACCTCTACTGAGATGCACAATGCGCCTCAGGAGCAGTTAGCAGGGCCTCCTGGCCCTACTCCCTCACTCATATTGCTCTCCACTGCACCTCTGCTGCGTAGAGCATAACCATGAGTGGGAGTTGGGGTGTATTCTGCCTCTTTCATTACTGCAGTTTTTGCTCCTCTTTTGGCTTTGCTTGGTTTCAAAATGTTATTGCAATGCACTTGTGGATTTTTATTGGCCACATTATTTTCTTGTGCATTTCATTTTTGACTTTCCTTCCTTATTGGGTTAATTTTCACATTTTCTGGGGGTGCACTGAACCCCAATTTTGCTGCATTCATTTCCAAATCAGGTTCTGCCAAATTTGAACTGGTCAGATTGGGTGTATGGTTTTCCACAGGATCTGATTGGTTCATGGACTCGCATTCCTCCATGTCTTTCTGGATCTTTAGCAATATAGTTGATTCTGCTGAGGCCTTTACCTTGGCCATAGCCAGCTTGTGAGCTTGTTTGGCCATTTTTCATTCTTTTGGCATAATAGGATCAATTATTTTATATTGTCCATGTTCTCCCTAGTTGAAGGCTTGTGTAGTATCTGTGATTTTGGCATACTCTGAGTCATCTTCGCCCATTTCCTCCTCATACAATTCCATTTCTCTCAGGCATTCTTTGATGGGGCAAGCATTAATTTTGTGCCCAAAGGCATGGCAGTGGTTGTAAATGGGGGTGCGCTTTCCACTGTTGCACAGAACAGCTGGAATTTATTCCCATCAATTGTGAAGGATGCAATATGGGAGATTTTTGTAATATCCTCTGCTACATCCTGGTTTGGTGAAATTATTGCTATTGCCTTTCCCATGCTAAGGGTCAGCATCAGCTAAAATCATTACATTTCAAATTGTTTAATTTCTCCATAGGCTTCCAAGACTTCTCGGAGATGTCTTTTGGCTACTGTGCACGCCAGTGTAGTCAGAAGATAGTCAAAAATGATGAAGATGTCTTTGGATTCTGTCCAACAGGTACATTTGGTTGGGACCAATTTCTGTCCATTGTGAAGATTGAGTACTACTCTGACCTTCACTGCATTGTTCACTTTTTCTGCAGTTTTGAACCCAAGGTCTACCCAACCTCTGCGGATAGTATGGGTTGTAAGGTACACCACATGCGGGAAAAAAATTTTTTGGGCTTTGCCAAACTTTTTCCACATTGTCAGTGTTTCTACGCCCAGGAAAACTTGTATCCCATGTTCCACCAATGACAGTGGTTATGATTGGGATACTTCCAAATAGCTGCAATATTTTACTAAGAAATTGATGAAACCCATGGAATGTGCAACCTCAGGTTTTTTATTTTTGCTTAGATTTTCGTTTGTACCTGTGCACTTGGTACCTTTAGGCAGTGCAGGTCTGGGTCCACCTGCCCTTTACCACATTTGCTCAGCTCTTTACCTTATTGTTCATACTTATCTCACCTGGTGTTGATTATCAAATTACACTGTTTGAACCAAATCAAAATTACTAAAAGTGATAGTAATCAGAAAGAAAAGTTAACCACAAATTTTACCCAATTAAATTATCTCTGATTCAATCTCCACTGACTAGCTTTCCATAAGGTATAGTTATAGTTTGATTTATTAAAGCTTTTTAACAATTATATTATATAAATAGGTATTGTATTTGAAGAAAGTTTTACTCAATCTTTAGATATTTACCTAAGTATCATACTAAAATATAAATATATCTAAGTACTGATTATTTTAGTGATAATTTAAATTCTTAAAATTTTATCTAAGGTGGGTTGACCTGGGGATGATATTGTACTGATGAAGTATAAAAGGGATTCAAATTAATGGGAAAGGAGGATAAAATTCAGAAAATCTCCATGCACTGCATATGATAGGCCAGGAACTCTATGGACCACCTTGCTATTTGCTATCTTAGTTTGGGGCATTGGTGCACAACACCAACACAGTCATAATTGTCCCCTACCCAAAGTTCTTCTACTGGGATCAAACTTGGGGAGGCATTGGTAAAGGGTCCATATTCTACCAATGGGGTATCCTCCCCTTATTTTAGTGATAATACCTCTACTTAAATTACAGAATATTTTTAATGAAAAGAGAAGCATTTTGTAGTTTTTAGTTATTTGGGATTTAGGAATAACGCTCACTAGATACTTAATTTATAGTTATAGTTATAGATATATGCTCACCTTGCTGACCTCCATTTAACTAGCTGGTTTGGTTAATCAATCTAATGATTTTGAGTATCAAATTGATAGTTATTTAAATTTTCAAGTTTCAATTAATTAATTTAGGTGATGTTGATTTGATCAGCCTAAAATTAAACTAAACTGACTTAATGCCATCTATTTAGTATAATTATTTGAGTTAATTTTTAGTTTGCTTTTAATGGTTATTTTAATTTACTGCTTTTAAACAAGTAATTATTTAAGTTAAAAACCAAGACGATAGTTGATTTAATTGACTAAATTTATTTAATCTTTTTAATAAAACTCAAACACTAACTGATTGACTGACATCAAGCCTGATAGGTTCAATCTATTTGGTTGAGTGGTTGTAAATTGTCGAATATATCGATTAATTCACCAAATTGTTCACCCGAACTAAACAAAAATCAGTATTAGAGTTTTAAGTAAATTATTAAGTAAATTTAGGATAACCAGCTTACCTGCCACGAGGGAAGCAGCGAAGCTATTGGTCCAAGTGGCTCAAGAGTAGTGCTGGTACAGCTTTTAGGCTGTTAGTGCGAGCTCAGATAAATCCGACACTGCTGGGTAGCTCCGCTAGTCTTATAATAAATTTCAGGCTGATTAATTGGCGCGAAGAGGTGCGTGATGGTTAGATTAGTAGTTGATAAATCGACGGATTCGGCAACGATTGAGTTGATGCGGCTGACTCATACGACACCAGTTTTATTCGGCGAATTATCAGAGCTTGAAATTTGGTATGGCATCAAAAATTCGATGATTGTTTTGATCGATTTATAGCAGATATAAAATCGGTGGAACGCTATCTTCGTAGCTACAACTTTGAGGGAGTGTAAACGGGTTAAAGAATATGAAAGTAGGTGTATCTTTATATTGGGTAGTAAATTTTTCCGATTGAATTCTTCATAGGTTGACTACTTTTACAGAAAATTTGGTTGACAGGAATTTCCCAGAGTCAGGAAGATGTAGCCTAGCTGTTTAATGATCAGAAGGTTAAGGAAGTGGAATTTAGGGGTTGTAACTCTCCGCCAGGTAAGGGGCGGAAAATCAGGCTGCGTAGAGGTATGCGTTTGGGTTGGGACCCGATGGATTATAAATAAGATGGGGTTTAAGGGCGTGATTTTGGAGAGTTGATCGTATTATTGAAGTAAAGGATCAATAAGCTTGTGAGGCGGAGTGTAAATTGTATCCTTTTGGATTGGAAATCAACTGTGAAATGGCAGCGAGGACGGCTTAATTAGGGGTCTATTGCGCTTCATGCGAGTTGATTAAGTGCCGAATTCCTACCAAAGGTAGGCTAGAACTTTGATAAGGGGCGCAGATGATGATTTAAGTTTATAATTAGAAGCTAGAGAGAGGCTCGGTTGATTATTTAATTTGGTAAAATTAATCAGTTTAAGTACTTATTAGGGAAATGATTAAAGGAGGGAGGAGGGGTCACAAACGTTCATTATAGAGACACAAAAGAGTTGCAGATAATCGAGTATGTGGAGGGCGGCTATGTAGTCGTCATCCTGTTCGGTGGGATCGAATGGCATGGATTCGATTGCCTTCGAATAAGATTCGATAGCTTGGTCCGAGAGGGGCGTCTGCGAGAGGCAAACGGTGGCAGCGGCGTAGATGGAGAGGATGAGGAACTTCTTGGCAGGGGTGGGTGGGTCCAATAGCTTCTGAACCCTCTGTGGATCCAGAAGCTGCCCCTCGGAGTTTAATTTGGTAAGGAACTTTAGCATCAGTTCCGGGCAGTGGAGAACGTGGCCCAGAACTGGCGATGATTGGGTGGGAGAGACCGAGGTTGAGTTCCTAGTTGGATTCCTTGGCTTTGGGCCACGCTTCCGAGTGGGGTCTAGATACGTACAAGTCAGGCCTTCCTGGTTGCATCGCAAGCACTTTTCTCCAAATACGTCGCACTTGACGCGACACTTGCGGCATTGGTCACAAGCACGCTTAGGTGGGGCCAGCGTCCTACGTAAGAAATAGTGGTGATCCATAAAGAAATTGTGACTTTTCCTCGTTTAAATAATGGTTTATTGCCCGCCAACCTTGAAGAACACCACCTTACCTTGTCCCAGAACAGTAAGTCGCCGTCCCTCGCTCAAAGTTGAATTGTATAACAAATACCGGACCTTAATTATTCAAATTGTTTGCTATAAATTTTATTTTAACCACTCCCCTTGCAATATTTACCGAATACCTTAACAACACCAACTAGTCGCCGACGATCGATCTAAAGTGCAAAGTTCTCTCCTAGCTAAGCAATAAGCCCTAAAAAGGGTATTGGTCAATATCCAATAAAATATAAAATTATCAACCACAATCAATACCTCATGTTTGGATTTAAATTTAAACCCTTTTGGTTATTTTCTAAAAGTGGATTATCACTACCCTAACTATTTATCCGATTTATCTAATTGCCCCGATTGTTTTAATCCTACCTACTTTCGGCCATCTCCATTACAAATCCCAACCAAATTGTATTCGATCCATTTCAAATTGAGTGATATCAATTAGGATTTTATAATTAGCTGCCAACTGTTTCGGATTTCTAAACATTAAACCGCACTACGCCGAATATTTTAGCTAATAATTCCCCATCCGTTAATTTTAAATCTAAATGCGAACATAATTTACAAACTAAAGTTACTAAATATCAGATTGGGATAGTTTGTAATGTAAAGGCTACCACGCGCATTCCAAACCAATCCTAGGGTTAGTTTATAAATCATGAGTCATCTTGGCTGTAGAACCTTTTATCCATAATTGCTAATTTTATAAATTCGAAAAATCAATTGCATATTCAACTATCACTTTTTAAAATCTTCCTACCCTCTTTATCCATCCGAATATAACCCATTAATTTCCAATTTTCTTTTATCAATCGTCTCGAAATTTTTAAACCGCCCAAATCTTTGTTTTTCTAGATGTTTCGATTGATTAAATTAGGTTAATGCTAAATACCGAGCTTTATCAATTTAAACTAAATTTTGATCTGGGGTGGGCCAAACAGGGCATATCATTATGGAAAGAACACTAAAAAGTTAACACCAAAATTTGTAAATTGATTAATATCAGCTCTTATAAGTTGGTTGACATCGTTATTAAAGTCCTAAGAAGTATTCTAACAGGTTGGCGTATAACTTCTACCAATTTAGAGTACGCTCCATATATATAAAACCTTCTACTTAAATTTTAAACTTTAGATTTATAATTGTGTCATAATAACCTAAAAGTTACCATAGTATCCAAGATTGCTCTGTTCTAATTTGTTATAAAAGATAAATAACTATTTACAATTTCATTTCTCATCTCTTACAAAAGCTGTTGTTCATTTCTATCACCAGTTAGATTTTAACTTCTGATCCAAGATATTTTATACTAAGCTTCTTCATGTGTACAAACTTCTTGTAGGTATTGGAAATAGTTGTTTACTACTAAAAGAGATAGTATTAGTACAGTCCATAATACAAACTGTGAGGCATGTGAAGCCTTAGGTCTTCTTCAAAATGACTGATATTGGTTTGATACATTGATGAAGCAGCAGTGCCCCATTCTTGACATCATCAATGATATCTATTTGTTACAGCTCTAACTTCTGGTAATGTTGCAAATCCTCCTGAGCTATTGAATTATACATGTCATGGAGCATGCTGAAAATAATATTTAGACTGGTTTGGAACTCTGGGTGCATTACCACCCAAAACTAAGCCAGAATGCTGTGGGTATAGCCATCCAAATTGACATGTGAAATAAAAGAAAACTGGCCATGAGAACCAGCCAGAAATGTTGAAATTTGGGCTCATCACCCATTTTATTTTCAATAAAATATTTGAAGCCAAAGTATTGGTTTTCACCAAGAATTCTATTGAATTTTTAGAGGGATGCA